>JASSUY010036174.1:9045-26176 GCA_032466535.1 Forpus xanthops
GACCGGGGCGACGGCCCGGGGGTCGCGGGCCGCGGCGGGCCGGGGGCGGAGGCGCAGAGGCGGAGGCCTGGTAGCCGGGCAGGGGCGCCATGGCGGCGGCCGAGACGAAGATCATCTACCACCTGGACGAGCAGGAGACGCCGTACCTGGTGAAGCTGCCGATCCCGGCCGAGCGCGTCACCCTCGGTGACTTCAAGGGCCTCCTCAACCGCCCCAACTACAAGTTCTACTTCAAGTCCATGGACGACGACTTCGGGTGAGCGCGGACCTGGGCCCGGCCCGCGGGGGGAGTCCCCCGTGTCCGCGCCTGCAGGGCGGGCTCCCGCGGGGCCTGCGGGGGGTCCTCGGTGGGGTAGCGGGCCGCGTGTGCCTGGCTGGGGGAGCCCCCCCAGTTCAGTGGGGCTCAGACCTCCAGGTTGGGGGACTGGCGGCCCCTCTCGAACCAGGCCTGCGGAGGGGAGCCCTTTTCCATCCTCCATCCCTGTTGCCGTGGAAGGGGAGGGCTGGTGCCCCCCTTGGGGCCTGTCTGGGGGAGATACACCGCCCTTGTGTGCATCCCCTGTTACCTCAGCTGAGGGGGGGCTGATGGTGGTGTCCCCCCCATGCATCTTCTCTGGGGCTGGTGATCCTTATGTGCTGCCTCTGGGGACAGGCCCCCATCCTGTCCTTCCCCAGTGGCTCTGGGGGAAGGTGCCACTTGTGAGCTGCTCTGTGGGGGAGATGGTGGTGTCCTCCATGCACCTTCTGTAGGGCTGCACCCCAGGTCTGCCAGAGGCACCTTGGAGACCATTGCCCCACCATAGGATCACCCCTGCTTATGATGCTTGAGCAGCGCATTGCCTGGAAGGGTATCTCCCAGTGCAGCCTGCTGTGGGGCATATAGGAAAGGCATCCCCCTGCATATCCCCATTGAGATTGTCATTCCCCATATAAAGGACCTGGGTATCTCCTGCTGTGCCTGCCTGGAGAGGGTGCCCCTTATTCCCTCCACCAAGAGGATGCTGGGGGAGTGCTCTTCTATCAGCCCTTTCCAGGGAGTGGATGTGGGGACAGTGTTGTTCTCCTACCATCCATCCTGGGAAGGGCCATCCATTTTGGCAGCTTTGTACTCTGCATCCCATCTTTAGCATCAGTGGGGAAAGGGAACCGACCTTCTCCTCCCCTGCCTCCATGGAGAAGGAGCAAGAGGTCTCCACATGCTGCTCACCTCTGAGTAAGAGGTGTATGTGCATAGACCTTCTGTACCCATATATGTGTCCCATCCTCAAAGTAAGATGTCCTGGGCTTGATCTCTGGGGTTGGTCTTTATAGAAGAGGGGTACAACCTCACATCCTATCTGCTGCAGGGCAGGCTTCTTCCAACATTGGTGTTTTCATCACTTATTTTTTTGATATCCTTTGATTCCTTCTATCACATGTGGCTGGTTGAAGGTGAAGAGGTGTGTTCTGTCTTGTTTGGATGGCTGTACTGACCTATCTTCTGAGGAGCCCCTGCTGTCTCCTGCCTTCATAAAGTCAATGACTGTTCATGTGAAGCCAATTCTCTGTTAGACTTTGTCCCCACCGTTTTAGCTGGAATCTTCCTACTTCTCACTCTCTTCTAGCGTTTTGGAGACCTCTGTTTCCATCCTGTGAATGTAGCTTCTCTTGGCTTTTACAACATGCGACCTTTTTCCATCCCTGCCTTTGGTATTTGAAAGAGTTGCATGATCCTCCTTCCTCTGCATTACACCCCTCCTAAGATTCAGTTTTTACAGTAGGCCTTGTATGTGGAGGCTGGGACTACAAAAAGCTTTCAGTTTTATAGTCTTCCTAGTGTCGTCTTATTGCTCCAGATGCCTCCCTAGGCTGTGATTTTGGCTCGTAACCTACGTTGAACAGGGCTGGGCCTGTTCAGGGCTTGGGATGGAGATCAATGTGGCTGCCTCTGCAGGGGATGCTCTCCTCTCTGCAGCCAAATTATCCCAGTGCCCAGGTTCCCATTAGCTTGGGAGGTACCAGCTTTCACATGAGGCTTGAAATTTGGAGTCGCTCCTTTGACCACAGTCTGGGATGCTTTGCCTCCCTGAATTCCTTCTGACCCAATGGAGAACTTTAGTCTTTAGAAGCTTCCCAGTTCTCTTCAGGCAAATAGAAGCCTCCAGCCCTCATTTTCCATACATTTCCTCAGCAATATCAGTTGTCTGTGGATCATTTCCTGTCCCTCAGCTGTTGCGTAGTGTTGGCTGCTATGAAACAGCTGCCTCTCCCCATCTTGAAGGGGACCATGTTCATTGGTGGGAGAAGCAACTTCTCTGTGCATGCTGTTTGTAAACAAATGCTTTGGGATCCTTTGAAATGTTGTTTCTTGAAGTGAATTCAAACTTGTCTTGAATGAAGCATTGCCATGTGGGTGGGAGAGTGTCTGCGTAACTATAAACAAAGTTCAGTAATAAATAGCAGTGTCTCACATTGGGAAGAGGGGTCTGGTGGCAGCAAAGTTCTGTGCTGTGTCTTTTCGTCCTTCTCTGTTTCTTTAAGGCTCCACAAGAGGAGGCAGATGGTAGATTAATGAAACTCAGTGATAAAGCAGCATAGGGAGTTACTGTGGATGCTAGCAGGGAGATGGGAAAATCGCTCAGGAAGAAGCTTTAGTTGCGTCAGAAATACATGGGATGAGGTTTTTGTTGGGGCTGATTCAGATAATTCTTCTGGGAAGCGTGAACCTCTCTAGAAGGGAAGGTGCAGCTGAGAGGGGTTGGAGCTGCATGTGAGCAATCTGTACCTCAGCAAGTCCTCTGTGGTGAATTGTGCAGTTGGAGTAGCAAGTAGCAGGGCATTGTGTGAGACAGAGGGGAGAAAGCCTCCCATGATGCCACCATGGATGCCCCGTCAAGAGAGCTGTCTTTGTTCCTTTCCAGGGAGCTGAAGAGTGTGCTGGTGGTTGGCTGGAGCATGGAGAAGCTGGACTGCTAGAGTCCAGCTGCAGCCTTGTCTTTGAGAAGCCTTGGAGCCCCAGGCACCACTTGGAGTAGAATCACAGAATCATTTAGGTTGGAAAAGACCTTCAAGAACATTGAGTAAAACTGAAATGTTTTGTGATCCCTAGTAACTGGTGTCCAAGACAGAGCAAGCCATTGGTCTGCAGGGACCAGTGTATGAAGAGGCAGGAGGCATTTCAGCTGCTTGACTGTAAATGCATGGGTAATTAGTGAAAATCAGGAGGAGGTTTATGATAGCTGTATTCAAAAGCTGTGTGCTAAAGAAGGGCATTGCATTCTCACACATGTATCTTCGTCCCTTCCCTCAAGATGCCCTCTGCTCAGCATGGGGGATGGCCTGGCTTGTGCTGTCAGTTACTGAGCTGGGCTGCATTTTGTCAATTGAGCAGTGCCCAGAAGTAGCAGCCAGGGTAAAGCCCCTTTGTGAAAGACATGAGCTATTAACAGTGGCCTTATTGCAGCTGATCAACAAGGAGATGACTTGCAGATCCTGTGGCTTGTTCTTCTCATCAGCGATTGCACCTTTTGCAGGATCCCTGTGGCATAAGACTAAGTTCTTATATCTTGTTGGGAACAGAGGCATCTCACCTTCCAGAGTCAGCTGGAGTAAGACGGGGGTCCAACATTTCCTCTCACCTCCGTTGCACAGGCTGAATCTCTTTCTCCCTCTTCCTCCTCTTTCCAGGCTGTAGATCTCCAGACTGGCATTCCTATCCCCAAGGCAATATTACAGCTGCAGTCTTGGTGTGTGGGATTTTTCATTCTTTTGTTTATCTTGTTAATATTTGTTTGCTCTGAGAATCAGGGCGGTGATGGAGCAGCTTCAGTGTTTACATCTCCTTGGAAATGTGAACTGAGGCTCCCCTGGGTGGCTGTGGAGTTGTCGGGCTATGCCAGGGGCTAATCCTAGTCAAAGCACTCAGCCCCAAATTAAGAAGACCCCAGAATGGTGTCACCTCTAGATGGGAAGGAGGAGAAACGAGATTTCATGCACTCGGTCTTGGGGAGGGGAGCTTTGAGCAGCAGAAAGGCTGTAAGTTTCATTGCCTCATGTACCCACCATGTAGTGGGCTACAACCACAGAGAATCCAGCTTGTGCCTGGTGCTGCAGAACAGTGACGCAGGGTGCAGAGATTTTGTGCCTTTGTTGGCCTTTTGTATTGCTATTTCCAGAACTGGAGACATGTGGAGGAGCTAAGGAATCTGATGGTGGAAGTATGGCAGTGCATAGATGTACCACAGTCTTCTTGGACCTGAGATACTTTGTGTGGATGTGCCTTGCTATGAAGATTGGATCTATCCTTTGCCTGCTAACCTTGCCCTCATTAGAGAAAGAGGTTTGTTTTTTCTTTTCCTTTTTTTGTTCAACATTTTACAGGTAAGATCTGTGTGCTGCTGAGCAGGAGAGAGCCTTAGATCAGTGCAGTACTATGACCTCTCATGAGATCTGTGTTCTTCATCAAGGTTTTTCATGGGGTTTTGAACAGACTTTAATTCGGTCCTTCTCCACTGGGCCATGTCTCATCTTCTGGGCTGGAGAGCAGACAGACCTACTTCTCCTGTAAGGGGCTGTCTCTTCCTCTGCATGTCGCATACTTGCTCTGTGTTGCCTGGAGAGCACCAGTGATTTGATTTGAGGTATACTGGTGGGATGGCATTGCTCCCCACACCACTGCTGGTTTCTCCCTCTTGCAGATCCCTATTCCAATTTTAACTTCAGAGTTATGGTGAGTGATTTGTAGGTCTCAGCTGTCAAGTGAAAATTGGTATCCAACTAATCACTAGCCCAGTATCTAATCTAAACCTGCTTAATTATCACCTGCTCTCCAAAGCTGGGTATGAGGCAGTGATTAGGACAATGCTCTGGAGGCAGAACAAAGTGGACGCTGCTGAAATTCCCAGCGCAAGGGTCAGATGCCGTTGGTATTTGGCGACCTCATCCCCTGCACATGTGCATGGGGAAATGTGTTGACGTTCATTGAAAGGCTGAATGATTTATTTTTATTGCAGGGTCTTTTTGAAATTGATGCCAGCAGTGACTGTCCTTCTGGCTGGAAGTTTGGAGCTGGGGAAGGGCCCTAAACTTAATAAGCAGTGTCAGTCCCTAAGCAGTGGTGAGCCCCTGGCGTGGTGCTGCTGCCTTTCCTGCCAGCTCTTTGTAGCATGAGTTGGGGGAGTTGCTCTGTTTTGATTTTTGGAGCTTTTTATATTTATTTCATTTTTAATTTGAAACTTTGGTGTCTGCAGAAGACCTCTGCTTGTCCCTTGACCTGGTGGAGAGGGCTTCCATGTAAGCATGTATTTCATGTAGGGAGAGGTTAGCAAGAGGTCTGTGAGAGAAAGTGCCTGTGAAGCTCCATTGCATGCTTGCCTCCTTTGTGGTGCTTCTGTATCCCAGTGACAGCACTGGTTCTGCTGTGAAGTGCCCATCACTTTTTCTCCAGTTTCTGGCCAATTCCTGTCTTTTCTGTGCAGTGGGTAGCACTTTGCCATGTGAGAGACCACAGCACTCAGTCTCTTGTACTCTCCGCTCTTGAGGATGCAGGTTCCCCACCTGCTCGTGTGAGATGTGCTGCCCTCATTAGCTGGGGTCCACCAGAGGTTATTTTTTTGAGATTTTGCATGTAGGTTCCTGCAGCCTGTGCTTCTGTCTCCTGGGCTGCAGAGGATTTGGCAGGGAGCTGATAACCACTGTCTGCGCTTGTGGTGGGAAGTTCCTGTGATGCTGCCCGTGCTGGGGGGTGGTCCATCAGCACTGGAGCTGATGATCCTGGCTTGGAGCTGCTCCTGGAGGCTGTTTCCAAGTGTTGTGGTGGTGGGGGGCTGCAGCAGTGGCATGGCTGGGGTGCAGATGGAGAGGGTTAGTCGATGCTATTTGCTTCTTCACTGGGTTGTATTGTCTGCGCCTAGCATTGTGTGTCCTGCTGTTCAGACCCAGCTGTAACTCTGTAGGTGTCCGGCTTTCTCTGTTGTGGTTGGAGCTGTGCTCTGAAGGCCACATTGGATGGCAGTCATTGCCTGGTTTCTTTGCCCAGGGGTGGTGTTCAGAAAGCTAAGTTAGCCAAATCTGGGTGCAGACCAATTTCCCTAAGGCCTTGTCTGTACTATGCAAACAATGAAGCTTTACAGCAGCTATTGAACTTGTTTGCAGCTAGAGCTGGTCCGAATTTCTTTTTTTACTGAATGTATTTTCTCCTAAAATATGGTGTTATGTTGAAGCCAGCATTCTTTCTTGGAGAGGTATTGTTTTCAATTATGTTTTTAATGGGAATCTTTCTTAATTTTAAGCTTCTCTTGTCATCTCTGGAAAGAAAGAGAAAGAAAGGTCAAGAAACCTTCACTCATCCATGAGAATGCAGCTGTTTTGATGCAGCTCTGTGTTTTGGTATCACTTGGAGTACTCTAGTCCTCCAAATTCCTTCACAGAGCAAAAACCTACCGTGGTATCTCAGGAATTGCCATGAAGTAAATGTGTGTGCCCTGACTGTGGTACAGCTGTACTCAACATGGCTCAGTCTCTGAGGTCAAGGCCAAACACCGTTAAAAGTAGCTCATAAACCACCATAATCTGGGTCATGACCTGACCATTGTTCATTGTTATGGGATGACAGTGGTGGCCCCACTGCTCAGTCTTCTGGTTCCTGCTGAAATACAGCTTCTGCGACTTTCATCTAGAACTTGGCCCTTACCAAATCCCAGACACTGGCTCACCTGCAGAGTGAGTATTGGATCTTCTGGTGGTGGCATAAGGAGTGATATTCCTTCCTATGTGGCTATGGTGAAAGCAGGATGGGCAGCTGGGCAGGCAGTGTTTTGTAATGGACTCTGAGAAGGAATGTGCTGGCTTGTAGGGATGGAGGCCCAAGGCCCATGTTCTTGGCCCATGTGCTTTGCTGCTGCACAGATATGTTTGGCTTTGGTCCTCTCTCAAGGTGGGCATCAGGCTCTCCATTTAGACTTGAAGGCTCTGTATCTTAGAGGTCTGGGAAGCATAGTTAAAATTCCTCAAGTCCTTTTTGAGCTCATGATACTTAAAGCTATGGGACGCCTCTTGCAGTTGCTGAACTGTTCTAAGCTGAGGGCATCTGCTGTAATGAATGCTACTCCTCCACCCTTGTCTGCATCAAAATAGATATAACAGTGTTGTGGTTTAGGATACTTGATCTGTGTAAAGGGCCATAAAGGAGAACTGGGCTTGCTGAACACAGCAGCAACTGTGCCTGCAGGAAGCTGCCTTCATGTTGTCACACCAGCTTTGCACTGCACTGCTCATCTGATGAGGCAGCAGTCAGGGCTGTGTGTTTTTGGTGCTTCCTATTGATTTCCTCCTCTCCATCCCCTGTTTGTTATTCAGAGCCTGCCCTTCTGACCTGTGCTAGATGGATGATGGTTTTCCAGAAGGGGGATGTGGCACCAGGTGGCTGTGTTTCTGTTTGTCATGGTGGTACCGGCTTGTTAGGCAGCAGTTGGCAAGTTAAGTAAAACTTAATCCTGCTAGTGGCTGCTGTTGGAAATTTTTAGACAAAATGCTTTCATTAAGGCTTTTTGGGAGGTGTTGAAGTAAGGTACAAGTCTGGGAATTAGTCTAATCTCTGTCACTTGTCGGCTTTGTTCATGTGCTTATCTGTGTAATGCCATGGTGGCCTTAAAAGAGTATATGAGCTCTTGGGCTGTGAATATCACTGTCTCCAAGGACAGCATTAACTTAAGTATTAGTATCTTCCTGAGCTGTAGTTCTTGGTTTCACTTTTTTCTGTTAATGTGTTGTTACTGGTATAGCACTAATATTGATCCTGTCCAGGAATGGGCTGGAATTCTCTGGAGGCCTTGTCAGGGAGAGGTGTCTGCTGCTGACCTTCCTGTGCTGTGGGATTCTGTGATGCAGTGGAGGGTTGGGAGCATTGTGGTGGTTGTATCAGTTGTTTGTTAAAGGAGATTGCCAGAGGCATTGTTTTTTCAGTCACAGCTAGCTGATAGGGGCAGCAGAAGCAGGATTTGGGTACCCGGCTCTGCCAAGTCCTCTGTATTGTCCCCTCACTGGGGCATCTGTTGGGTAAAATTTGCTATCTTGCAAGAACTGGAGGACAAGAAGGTACAGTGAGCAAGGACTGAGCCGCTGTAGAGGGAGTCCATCCTCGGGTCCTGGTTAAAGGCATGCTGAAGGGAAGAAGGCTTCCTCGCGTGACTAGGAGCAGAGATGTTTCTGGGAGAGTTGGCATCGGCCGCTGTGTGGGAAGGTCTTCCCTCTGCTGGTTTTTGACCTGCCCTTAGGGTTTGGAGAGGAATTTATTTGCTTTGTGGCCCCTCTGATAGCTGGCAGCTGTCTCTCTGATAGGCTTGGAATTCCGGATCTGGGTAACAGAGGCTGTGGGCTTTCCCTTGTTTTCTGAAGGCTGGCAGTTCCTGCTGTGTACAGGGTGGTTCTGAGGACAGTGAGGGTTTGCCAAAGGGGTCTGTGTTTTGGGAGCTGTGGCTCTACTGATTATCATAGTGGGGAAGCTGGTGCTTGCATGTTAGCCTGTCCACTCACTGGGCTTCATCTTTTTCTCTCAGCATTGGTCTGCGAGCAAATAGGCTGTGCTCTCACTGTGCTGTGCCACCATTGTTGACAGTCAGAGCAGTGTAGGGAATGTGGGGACAAACCTGGCTTTGTGGCCTGACGGGATCAGCAAGGCAGGGGCAGGGAGAAGGCTGCTGCTGTGCTGCTGGTTGTTAGCTAGTCAGCCCCCCGCACAGCAGCTTCGCAAGCTGCAGCTTTGCTCAGAAGCTGTGATGGATATGCAAACTCTGTACTGCTGTTTGCATATGGCTAATGAGCTGTCCCAATTCACTCAGCCCTGCCTAGCCTAACCAGTGTTTTAGTGCCATTCTCAGAGAGACTTGCCTGTGGGCCCAGCAGAGGTTGTGCTGTACTGGAAGCCTGTATAGGGCCTTAATGCAGAAAGTCTTGGCATTGCACTGTGTTCATTTGATTTTTTTTCTTACTCACTTTTGTAGTTCTGAGAATGGGGGACTTTTTTTTTATCTAATTGCGTAGCTGAGTCCCTTGTGGCAGACCTCCAAGTTGCCTTAGACCTTGAGCTGATAGATGCAGGTCCTGAAGGGGCTTCTGTGAGATGCATTTTCCTTCCAGAACGACAATGTTTTGTTTCAGCTGGGGCCAAAGGTGGGTTAGTTTGGGAAAACTCTTAAGATTATTCCCTGCCCTGCCATCCTGGAGGCAGCAGAGGACTTTCAGGATGGCAACATCTGCTTCTGCTTAGGATGCCCTCTGTTTGGGTTTCCTTCAGGCAGCTCTGATTTAATATAGAGGTAGAAACATCTACACAGGGTGTGCACATTGGGTCTGATGTGTCTGAGCTGGGTCAGACTCATGCAGCATATGTCTGTGCTTCTGAATTCTATACACAGAAACATGGGAGCCTACTGCAGCAGTCTTTCTTGATGTGCTGTTATTGCCAGTGTGGCATTTTTCAGTGCCTTCATATTACATGACTTTTGGTGCAGTTGGTGCCTGCATTCTGATAGGAAGCTACATGGCACATGTGCTTCCCCTGTAGTGAGGTGTGTAGACTTGAGATGGAGGCTGTGTCTGGCCATAATATCTGTAGGGACCAGGTAAGCTTCTGATCAGTCAGCACATGGTACTAGCACTGTTTGTGGTGACTTTACATGTGACTAAAGGAGAGGTGCTTAATTGGAATTTGATGTCAGTATCAAAGTCAGGGTCTTGTAACTTGCCAGCAGATCCACAGACACAGGAAGTAGCCCTACTGCAGTAATAATGTGTGACAAGTTTTTCTGGGCTGCTGTTGGGAATAGTTTATGTGTAGAGTGACCAGTACAACACAATTACTGAGCTCATAGGATATTTACAGGCTGCAGACAGGTTGTGCTTCCTTCCACAGCACTTCTCCATCCTTGGCAGCTGTGGCTTTTGAGTCCCTCTACAAGAGGAACAGTTCATGTTACGTGTGACGATGACTTCTGGAGGTCACTGGCCATTATCCAGTCTTTGGAGCAGTTGTCAGAGATGGCAAGTGGGAACGTTTTGAATAGTACGTGATAGAGTTAGTCCTGGGAATGTCAAGGAAAAGTAGCGGCTCTGAGTTGGACTTGGTCCTGCAGAAGAGAACCTCTTCTGTTCTCCTGTAAAATGTGGGGAAACACCCTTTTGTTGGCAAGACTACTGATCGCTGGTGCAGAGGTGAGTTCTGGTAGGATCTGGACTGAGGTCTGTACATGGCACCTCCTTGCAGATTCTGGATTAATGCTAGCTATCACTTATAGCTGGGCTGCTGAAACAGAAAAGCCTGTCTGCTTTCAGAAGATGCCTTCCTCTAGATTGAGACCACGGCTTGTGCCCCATTTCAGTAAATTTCTGACACTCCTTTGCAGGAGCTCTAGGCAGGTGATTGTCTTCTGACTGCCTAGATATTGCTTTGTCCAGCGAAACATCCATCAGATGTCAGGAGTCCTGTGTGTCAGGGCTTTCATAAGGGAAAGAACAAGAAGTGACTAATTTAATTGCTGAGGGTAAACCAGCAGCAGGGTGGAGACAGCTCACATTTTCCCTGTTTCTTGGCTAATCTGATTCCTCTTAATTTACAGTAATTGATTGGCTCCTGCTTTATGACTCTCATCTGCTTTCTGGACCTCTAGTTGAGTGAGTTGTATGCCAGCACGTTTGATTTGGTTAGGACTGGAGCATCTTTTTGTCTCTTTCTTCCAGCAGTTCAACAGTATTTGTTTGTTTGCTGGATGCTGCTGGCTGGCAGGCAGCTTAGCTGGCCTGGCAAAGGATGCTTGGTAGGGGGTTGCTCCTTGTATTGTTTAATGGCTTAGGCCTGCATTTTGAAAGGAGTTTGTTAAAGATGGCTGGTGTTAGTTGAAATAAATGAAATATATAAAAGGCTGCTAAAATGTATTCTCTTTGCTGTCTCTCTGTGCAGAGCTTCCTTGTGCCATTCCCCAGCACTGTCCGAAGCAGACCAGGTGAAATGGTCTTTCCTTTGCCTTTGATTGGTTTTGCCTACTAGTAGACCTATGTAGGAGCTGATAAGTTCTTCCTGGCTTGCCACCTATTTTCTGAGAGTGAATTTTTCCGGTTGCACCAAAATTTATCCAGAGCCCAAAGATGCTGTCCTTGCGGTGGTCAGAAATTGTTCTTTTCAGCCTTATGCTGTCTGCTGCATCCTGAATTTTAGGACCAGAGGAACATAGCACTGTTTGCCCCTTTATTGGAGTGCTGCAATAGGCTGGGATCAGGGGCAAAGTTCTTTGTGACTCTAAAATGCTCTTCTTTGCATGAGTCCTTTTCATTGTCTTTGGCAAATGTTTTGTGGTGAAACTTAGTTTTGAGCTTTGTTAACTCCCTGTTGGCTTTATAGGTTCTCTGTACGTTTTACAGACCGAGTTAGCAGAGATGTTGCTGATGATAGCCCAGCTGGATGTGAAGAGTAGGTGCAGTCATCTAGAGTCTGTTATTCTTCAAGGCCCCTTCCCACCAGCTAGGAGGTTGGAATGGTTTTCTTGGGAGACTAGCAATGTTGCTTGTGCTAGGAGAGAGTAATGTGAGCTGGTCAGTGACTTGAGGGTAGGACACGTGTGGAGGCTGCTTTGTCATCTCCTGGTGGAGATAAGTCATTAAATACAAATTAACTGTTAACGTGGTGGAGGAAACAAACCTTACTCCTCCTCCCCACAGACATCACCTTGGTAGGTGCCTTCCCAGACCTTCTCTGGAGGAGGCTGCCCAGCAGAAAGGTGCACCGAAAGCAGAGGGCTGGTGCAGGGCAGGGCTGCTGTGCTGGCAGCTGGGGACAAGAGGGTGCTGGCGAGCAGACTGCCCTGTGGCAGCTCCCTGCTTCTCCAGGTGTGAAAGTCCAGGCTTTCAGACTCCATTTCCCACCCTCCCCCTCTTCCCATTTTCCCCCTCTTCTCCTCTCCTTGCTCTCCCGCTGAGTTGATGCTTTTCCAGGAATGAGCAGTACTGCTGGCCCAGCACATTCCACAGCAGCAGCGCTTTCTTGGCAGAAGTCTTGCTTGCTGTTAAGAAAAAGCAGGATGGACTTGGCGTCCCTCAGCTGAGGGCCAGAAAAGGAAGGCCTGGTCCTACCCTCCTCGTGGTAAATGCAGAGCCTTCATGGACATCATGGCCCTCTCCCTTGTCCGTTGTGTACACATCAACTTCATGCTGTCTCCCCAGCAGACCTTAGAGCCCTTAACAGCTCCATGCTGTTGCCTTAACTACTACTACTACTTGTATGAGGTCTGTGGGCATTGCAAGGGTGTTGCTTTTCTAGCCAGCCTAGAAAGGGGTAATTGACTTTTGTGGAGAGTTGCAGGGAATTCTCTGTGGGTTACAGACTCCTCATCCCTAAGGTTTTGGGTAAGGTAGTGTTGTGGTCTTTGTGTTTTGCTACTAGCAGTATTGGGGTAAACACATATTCCACCTCTCTGCATAGTCTCTTTCCCTCTGGTGACTGCTGTGTTGCAGCTCTGTGTTGTGGGCTCTTCCTGTTGTCCGTGTCCAGTCAGAGCTAAGTGTCACAGCAGACCAAGCTTGCTCCAGTTTGTTTGCCATCTCCCAACATTGATTTACCCACTTTCATACGTGTGTCTTCAGCTGGGGAGAAATTTGGTCTGTTTCTTATTCCACCTTGAATACAAGCCCAGGTTTTGGTCACTGTTACATCTGTGGATTTGTCTTTGTTCCCTGAGGGTCATTTCTGCAGATGTTTAACCTCAAGTCTGTCTTTCTCACAATGAGTCCTTGCACATGTCTTGTGTCCTTGGGTTGGGCTGTGCAAGCTTTTAGGGTTAGCTACCAGGGTGAAGAGCCTGGCTGGGCTTCTGCTGGGAGTTCCTGTTTGTCCTGATTTTTCAATTCAAAGAGACTTGAAGTGTCACTGAACCTTCAGGGGGCCTGGAGAATTCTTCCTTTGATGATGTCTCTAAATGTCCTTCTGGTGGTTGGAAGCATCGTTTGGGCAGGGCAGGATTAATTAGCATGGAGGTGCCTGCAGTCCCACTGCAGCTTTCTCCTCCCATGGGTCGGAGGACAGGCCTGTTGGGCTTGTTTGTGGAGCAGTGCTGCAGCCAGATGGTCACTCGGTGATCAGAATGGGAGGGGCTGCCACAAGCCTTGGGCTGGCTTCGAAATCAAAGTCGCTGGCTTTGCTTTGATAAGTGCTGCTCCTGGGCAAGCCTGTGATGTCGGGTGGCTCATTTCTAAATGCCGTTCCATTGGACTAGGAGGGTAAGAAGTTTGTCCTTTGGCATCTCCCACCCAGGGTTAGCCGTAGCACTGAGCACAGGTTCACAGAGCGAAGCATCTCCAGGGCACAGGGGCTGTGGTTGTCCTGGTGTATGTCCAGTGGAGTGATTGCAGATGTGCTGATGAGGAGCTCTTGGGGAAAACAGTAGCCGTTTTAGATGTCTGTTCAACTGCTGGTTGAGTGATCCTGGAGGGGAAAGCACAGCACACTGTGGGGTGCATGGAGAGGCTGTGAGGCGGCAGTGGTGAGCATTGTTGAGGGAGATCGTAGAGACTGCAGCCTGACAATGAAAGATAATGTTCCATGTATGGGCACTATGTCCCCACTCCTGAGGAGAGCTGTTAGTAACCTGAAATGGGGTGACCTGATCACCAAGCAGTCCTTGTAAAGCTCCCTTGATCTGTTAAGAGAACAGGGGTGGCCTCTCCCGCTCAAATGCAGAGCTGTGTTATTGTGTTATCAGGGCAGCTGGTTTGTACTTACACTGCAGGTGAAGAGAGTGCCACAAGGGAGCTTACAGTCACACGGGGTGCAGGGACAGATGGGAGTACAGCAGCTCCTCTGGGAGCATGGTCTGATAGAGCTAAACCACCTACAAATCTGGATTTCCCTTTCTATCCTGTGCTGTAGCATAGAGGAGCAGTGGAGAATACCCCATCTTGGAGCTTGGGAATGAAAATAAATGGGAGAGTGATGGTCTCTGTTCATACTCCAAGAGCCCTTCTCACCCTAGAGCACCATGCTATTTGTACCTTGTGTATTTCTTCTCACACAGAAGGTAAAAATGCAGTGAGGAAGGCCCAAAGAATGCCCTGGCTTAGTGAGACAGCTGAAATCCTCTAATCCTGTTTGATGTGTGCTGTTCGCCTGCAAAGCCCATGGTCTCACCGATACATGTGTGATTGCTGGCGTGTGTGTTCTTTGGTCCGGTCTGTAGCCTGTGGGGGGATTGTGTCCCCATGGGAAGCACATGTGTCATACCTGGCTTAACAGACAAGTAATTCCCATCTGAAATCCCAGCTATGTCGGGGAATTGCCTTGTCCGATTTTCTCTTCTGATGAAATGGCTGCGGAGTTCATCCCTGTGGCCTCAGCGTTTGATCTTGCAGAAGAGAGGAAGATTTTGCTTTAGAGCTAAGAGGTACTCACATTGGGAAAGTAACACGTGAAGGTGCTTCCTTTTGCTGTGCAGCATTATTAATCCATACAATCATTTGGAGACAAAACATCCCTGCCCTAAGGGATGTGTGCTACAGGTTGTGAAAATGAGATCACATTTCTGGTGTGAAAGTCCCTGAAGCTTGTGCCATTGGGTAAAAGGTCTTCTGATGGTTTCTCTTTGCTTGTTTTCTTCTTTTGTGGGCTGTAAGAGATAAGGGGCTGTTAATGACCTACCAAATCTGTCTGCTGTTGGGAGGTTATAGTAGAAGATTAAGTTTAATATTGAATTTCTGGGGTTTGCAGTGTTGGAAAAATTGTTGTCATTTTGTAAAGATTTCTTCCTAATAATTGAACTAAATGAACGAAGAGATCATTTATTCATCTGATCTCTACTAGCTTTTTATCTTTTTAGCTTTAAATTGTCACTGCTCAGTTGTCTTCTCAATCTTTGCATCTCTTCTAGTAACAGACTCCTTTTCATCCTGGCTATCAAGCTAATATCCTTGATGGGTCCCCTTCCCTCACCTTGCTTGGTATTGACCCCCCAGTGCCAGAACCAGCTTTTCTGATCCGTGCCACATCTCGTGAATGTTTCTCTCCGAGTATCTTCCCCACTGTAAGCCCTTAAAGTTGGGGGCTGGACCAACCAAGATGGGCAGCAATCTCTGCGGAGCTCCAGCCTGCATCCAGAGCTGAGGTTCAAATCCTCCTGCAGGGGCCTTTGTCTGTGCCTCTTGCATTTCTTCTTTAACTGAGCTTGTGTTACTCTGTCCAAGTTCCTTTGCTGGGACCTCAGTGTAGCGAGCAGGTCCCACTCAGGAGAGACCAGAGCTGGCTGAAGCTGGAAACTGCCTTGTATCTGCAGCCTCACCCGGGATGGAGGCCACCGAGGGGAAACGGGGAGGTTGGGAGCAGAGCAGCTGCTCTGGTAGCGTCTGTGCAGCCCCGGATCTCTGACACAGCGCAGCCGTCTCCAAGGCTTGAGGTTTATGGCCTTTTTTCTGTCCCGTGCACGTTGTCCTGTTTCCCCACCTTCCCTCATTCCTAGGACATGACTCTGTGATATAAAATACCCTCTAATTTCCTGAAGCTGGGTTGGGGCTCCCTGGAGAAGGCAGCATCTGCCTGCCTGTCCCTGGGCCGCCTCTGCATCCTTGTTCCAGGCTGCCAGCTGTTCCTGCCTGCAGGGAGCAGGAGGGAAGCTGGGAGCACGGCATCTTCCCAGGCCGTGAGGAGAGGGTCTGTTGGCTCTTCCAGAGGAGCTGGTGGGAGGGTAGGGATGGAGCCAGGGTGTGCGCTGGATTTCCTCCCACTTTCCTCCCTGCTGCCCCTTCCCTTCCCCCAGTTGCATGGGAGCAGATGTGCTACTTGTGTCAGCCCTGGCAGCCCCCTCTGCACACCCCAGCTGGGCTCCTGCGGCAGCCAGAGCCTGGTCCCCTCCTCCTCCTCCCCCCAGCTCGGCCAGTCGCTGGGGATAGCGGTTGAATCATCCACCCTCTCCGCCTGCCTTCCCTGGAACCCTCCCTCCTTCCTCCTCCCTCCGTCCTCCCTCCCGCAGGTCTCTTTGTTGGAAAATTCAAGGCAGATGAATGCTGGGGTGCGCTGGGCCTGCGGGCCAGGCACTTGAGCCTGCAGCTTGGTCTCGGCATGTCTGCCTGCCCCGGGGATGGGACAGGGGCCGGCCAGCGCCCAGGCTGCTGGGTGATTCTGCATGTGGAGCAGCAGCGCCGAGAGAGCTGGACCCTCTCTCGCCTAGGCAAGGCATGGGCTGCCTCTCCATTAGAAGGGTTTTTCCTGGCCCCTGTTCTTGGCCGTGTTGTGCCCAGCCCTCAGGAGGGCTCAAAACATGGGAAAATCTGAAACCGGGCTGCCCTGGTGGACAGTAAACTAAAAGCAGTCCCTTTGAAATCAGCCCTGGGCAGATGTTTTCCCTGGGCTGTGGTGACTCCTGCCAAAAGGAAGGGCTTTTAGAGAATCGAGAGAGCCTGAACTCCTTTTGTGTCTGCTCTTTCGGCATTCCCGGGTTCAAACCCCATCAGCTAGGGCTCTTCCCAGCACATTCGCAGGATGGTTTTCCCTGCCGGCACATCCATGGGGCAGTTCCCTCTCAAGGCTGCCTGCCCATGCATCCGCGTAGGAGAAACGTGGCGCTGCTCACAGCTCCCCCAGAGGCTGCTCGCTTGGCAGCTTCTGACGTGAACCTGCGGTCTTGTTCGTGTGAGAAGTGTGACTTGAAGAGAGTGGTGAGAGGTGGGGGAGTAAGGCTGCAGTTCAGGGTTGAGGCTGGGGCTGGAGAGGAATGCAGGGCATGAAGAGCTGGGACAGGATGAGAGGTGGCAGACATGAACAGGACTGCAGAGATATTCCTGCTCAGCATGTGCCTGACTCCGGCGCTATCAGTTTTTGCTCTGTAGAGTCTAAATATATAACCCATTGTGCTTTGGCATCTGGGTGATAAATACTGGTAAATAATGTAGTGGCTGGGGAAGGAGGGAGTGAATTGCTCTGGGGTGGAGAAGGACTTAGGGGTGTTGGTTGATGGGAAGATGAACATGAGCCGGCAGTGTGCCCTTGGAGCCCAGAAAGCCAACTGTATCCTGGGCTGCATCAAAAGGAGTGTGACCAGCAGAATGAGGGAGGTGATCCTGCACCTCTACTCTGCTCTCATGAGACCTCACTTGGAGTATTGTGTGCAGTTCTGGTGTCCTC
>JASSUY010036175.1:1343-16123 GCA_032466535.1 Forpus xanthops
TGTGTGCAGTTCTGGTGTCCTCAACATAAAAAGGACATGGAACTGTTGGGACAAGTCCAGAGGAGGGCCACGAGGATGATTAGGGGACTGGAGCACCTCCCCTATGAAAATAGGCTGAGAGAGTTGGGGCTTTTCATCCTGGAGAAGAGAAGGCTACGTGGAGACCTCATAGCAACCTTCCAGTATCTAAAGGGGGCCAATAGGGATTATGGGGAGGGTCTCTTCATGAGGGACTTCTAGTGAGAGGACAAGGGGTTACGGGTTCAAACTGAAACAGGGGAAGTTTAGACTGGATAGGGGGAAGAAATTCTTTGCTGTAAGGTTGTTGAGGCACTGGAATGGATTTCCCAGGGAAGTTGTTAATGCTTCATTGCTGGCAGTGTTCAAGGCTGGGTTGGACAGAGCCTTGGTTGGCATTGTTTAGTGGCAGGTGTCTCTGCCCATGGCAGGGGAATTGGAACTAGATGATCTTAAGGTCCTTTCCAACCCTAACTATTCTATGATTCTATGCAGTCAAATGCTGACTTTAACATTATCTATGAGCCTTCCCTGTATCCTTTTGCATACTAATTGTGATGCACAACTCCTTTGGGACTGGTGTAATCCCCTGACAAACTATCTCTCATTTCCTGCACTCAGATTATTCCTTGGGGTGCTGGGAGGCCAATGATAGGGAAGAACAGTTCCTGATTGTCCGAGGAATTTCTGACTCTCCTGGGATAGACTATGTTCAGTATGGATATGGTGTTCTACAAAACTGCTCAGGAAAAGCTCTTCGGATACTTACATTTAGGGAAATCTCATGTGATATTAAAACATTTCTGAGGCAAGAAGAAATTCTCTGTCAAGTGTTTTGTTTCTTTCCCAGATGGTGGAGGTACTTGAACTTGCAAAGACTTGCATGCTTCTTGGTCTGAATAAAACTAACATCTTTCCTCATCTTCAGAAATGCTGGGCTGTTTTTGTAGAAATATTCATCCCAAGATTTAATCTGATGGACTCAAAGAATGAATAATATTAGAAAAAAATGTTTAATGGTTAGCTGACCTGTAAATAACTAAAATCAGTGTCTTACAAGCAATCCTCTATATTTATATCTATATTACGTTATGATTCAGCAGTGGTTTCAGAGAAGCAATCATAGTCACAATGCTGGGAAATCTCAGGGTGTCAAAAGCATGACACTGATGTGATCCACCTTTTGAATTCTCGTGGCAGAATCACAGAGGACAAAAGATTCAAGAGCTTGCTTTATCATGCCTTTCTGCCAAGACAATGACAACAAGATATCTTAGTAGACTCTTGTCTTAACCATGCCTTAGAAAAATCATACTCGTATGATGTAGATTCCATTAACATTCCAGGTAGAACTTAAATTCTTGCAACGTTCCCATTGACTTTGTTCAACTCTATAGCTCATATGGTGAATTTCATGTTAATTCATTCCATGAGCACAGGGTATGTTAGCAAAGGTACGAGGCTTCTTATTTTTCCAGTTTATGGATAGTGATTGATTTTGAGACCTTTATTAATCCACTTAATTAATTTAGTAGATATAACTAAATTCACTTGCACTGCTTGCACTTTTATTCGTATATCCTGTTAGTACTTTACATTTTATGTGAATGTACTGTTGCACAATAACAATTCATAATAAATAATATAGTAACAATGTCTGTAAAGTATTTTCTTCTTTGGGTATTTGCTCCTGAGCCACATATACAACTGTGGACCATAATCACACAGTCATTTTCACCTCACTATTCTCAAATGTAAGTTTTACCTAAGGTTTGTTGCCATATTTGTATATAAATATCTGTTCTAAAGCCCTAAGCATGTATATTTTTTCTTCTGGGAGGAAAGTTTTTTGTTCCATATCCTCTGTTTACTTCATTACTGGAAAATATTGGTTTACTCTACAATGTGTTGGAATATTTTTTAATGCATACTCTCTAAGGAAAAAAATCACAGGGCAAGGCAAAATTTTGCATATTAATATTGATATATGCATAGTTTTGATTCCTGTGTAAGACATTCTGGAATCCTTGGGTTTTATGTACATGGTATGTACCAGGGTTTATTGTATTGTGAGGAATAACTTTAGTTGTTTCAAGAAAGAGAAAATGAAAATTTCCCAGTTGCATGTCAACAGATTTCTTCTTTGTCTTTCTGTAAATAAGTTTCTATTTGGTTTGTTCCTACACCCCAGTTTGCAGCTAGACCATCTACTGAATAAATCCTTATGTGTAAGAGAGGTTAGAGCACATGTGGGTGTGTA
Organism: Forpus xanthops; assembly: GCA_032466535.1. Lineage (NCBI taxonomy): Eukaryota > Metazoa > Chordata > Aves > Psittaciformes > Psittacidae > Forpus > Forpus xanthops. Next base: position 3,622 of record JASSUY010036175.1, read on the forward strand.
TTCCATAGACAATACAAATGCAACTATTAGGAGCTGACATTTGTATGCTCATGCACTGAAGCTAGAGTACAGCACAGTACCCTGGTGGCTGCAACACCCAGGGAATTGATGAAACATGCATTTATCATTTGGCAAGCAGAGACAGAGATGTTAAGGAATGGGTAGCATACCTTGGAGTTTAAGGGGCCTGAGAAATATAAGGAGTTAAGGAGAAACATAGGAAAAGAAAAGAAGATAACACCCTGGGGTGTGTGTGTTCTCTCTCATACATACTAAGGTTCTAGCATTTCTCATGGCATTAATTGAAACTGCTTATGACTATGGCAACATTTTCCATGATATCTAGATATGTCTAGTTGTTATAAAATGTTTTGCCAACCACGAGTTTCTGTGCCTAATTTGATTAGTCTTTTATTCAAGGAAATTTTATTTCAGTTGCCAGGAGATGGGAATAAAGAGCTTGGCTCTGGGAAAGTTCTCTTGCCAGCATTAACATTAGAAGGGACACCCAGGCAGATTGAGCCTAATCTTTTCTGTTGCCAATAGCACCTGAAATAAAGGTTCCTGTATATGCTTTTACCCATAAACAACAGTGAAATCAGCCCTATAGCTGACAAAAGTTCTATTACGTATGCTGTGTATATTTGGGTGAAAGAGTAGTAGGAGAACAGCTGATGAGAATGATGTTTGGTTTTAGGTAACCACTGGTGCATGACAAACTTTAATTAAGATGATCAGAGCAATTTCTCTTCCTCATGCCAATTTTTGCTTCATAGTGAACCTAGTAAACAAAGGCAGCATAAACAGCTTCCTACTCCTTGTGCTTAGCTGTGCATCTCAAGAGTGTATCCATATCTATGCAAAAATGCTGCCATGTTTCCAGTTGATCCTATCGAATATTATGTAAAATAAGATATTTGAAAATTCTGTCTTTTTTTCTGTAGGCACTAACATCTATAGGCACTAACAACTCACTCTCTGCTTCAATTTGTAATGCTGAAGGTTTCAGGAATGCAGATGGCTTTATTGTATCTACACATACCTTAGAATAGGAAACAATTTACTTTTGTTTGATTCTTTGTTTGTTTTGGTTTTGTTCTTTTCATTGCAGGTTTGGAATGAGAACTACTCTAGATCCATAACAAACTGATATTTCTGTCTCCTCCTTGAATTTGTGTCAGCTTCCTTTGATACCTTGACATCACCAATACTTCCTGGCTGGGGTTGAATGTTGACAGTTAAGTGCAGACACTGTAAGCATAAGCATGCTCCTTTGTAGTAGCACAGTGCTCAGGAAGGCTGAGAGAAGCGAGTAGAGGGTAGTAGGATAGCATGAGAAATGTCCTAGGGTAACTGGGTCTTCCTGGTATCATAATCTGTCTATGGGATTTAAATTTCTGGTGGGCACTAGATTATAGAGTTGTTTTTGTAAGGAGCAGATTTCCCCAAGAAAAAAGGATGACATTTAATAAAAAAGTAAAGTTATAATATTGCTCCTCATTGTCTAGGATAGATTTGAATAGTCTTAGTCATATAGAGGTGGGTAATTATGTGAGTAATGCAGTTGACTTCTGGAAGTTTAGTCAGTGTGTGGAGTAGGAGAATTGCACTGTTGTCTGAATGCAATATCAGCAGCAGCTCCTCACAGTTCTCCCTGCCTTTCTCTCATGGGTTCAGCAGCAGCAGTCATTTTTTCTTTTTTTATAGTAGCTGGTGCAGCACTGTGTTTTTGATTTTCAGCTTGGGAACAACGCTGAAAGCACCAGTGTTTGTAGTTATGGCTTAGAATGTTTAGGCTGGCAGAGGACTTCCTGAGTTTCATGCTCTGCCACAGAGGAGGGGAGCCGGGAAGAAGCTGGGCAGAAGCAGAGACAGGGCACCTGACCCAAACTGACCAAAGAGGTATTCTATACCACAGCACTTCATGCCCAGGATGTAAAATGGAGAGAAGAGACCTGGAAGGGTTGGGGAGGGCACTGTGTGGTCGGCCTTGGTATGAGGTGAGGGGGGTGCACTGCTTGGTCGGGCTGGGTGTAAATTAGTTGGTGAGCTGTTGTATTCTTCCTTTGCATTTGTCTTGTCATTATTCTTATTGGTGATAGCAGCAGTGATTTGTGTTATGCCTTAGTTACTGAACTGTTCTTATCTCAACCTGTGGGAGTTGCATTCTTCTGATTCTCCTCCCCATCCCCCTGGGACTGGGGAAGAAAGAGTGGGGAGTGAGTGAGCAAAACTGTGTGAGGGCCTTAAACCATGACATTTTCTTTCTCTACTTCAGCATACAGAATCTTAGAAATTGTTTGTGCTGCAGTCATCTGTCCTTCTCTTGTTTATTGTTCATGAGACTTTAAAGTCTGCCTTTTCCATTAGTGATTTAACTGGAGTACAAACATTTTGTCTGGGAATATTTTCAGGTAGTTTAAGTCATGTGAAATGTCTTCTCTTTTGTTAGAAACACACTCATAGGGAATTTCCACTAAGTTATCATGTCCCTTTTAAAATTCTCACCACAGAAGATCCTAAGAGGTCTTCCTGGCTACAAGGGGTTACAAGGGCTACAGCTGAAAGGACTGCAACTAGAAGAATTTCAACTCACTGGGCAAGAAGATGTCTCTGGGTTCATGGAGTGGTGGTCCTATTTCTCTGTTTTCTTTCCTTCTTTCTTTCCTTTCCCCTTTTCTCCTTCTACTTTGAGTCTTTTATAAAAGTAAGAACTTGTCAACACTTTTGCTCCTGCTGACACAGTTTTAGAGAAGTTTAAGGAAGTTTATAATAAAATTAATTGTTATTTCATTTTTCAACCTCTAGAGGGCCTGTGGTTTCTTCCAAGAACCTCACAGGTTATTGTAAAGAATCACCTTTCCTAGTACCTGCTGAGTGGGATAGGACATGCCCTTAATGTGACATGGATCATTGCCTTGGTCAACAACATAGGCAGAGTAGATATAGACAAAATCTACATCTGGATCTTGACTGTAACTGGTTTCCTTTCAATTCAGCTGTTCAGCTGACCCCAGCTTTAAAGAAATTTGAATTACCTAGTGAATTTCCTCTTCCCAAGTAACGGATCTGAGATCACATGTAGTTGGCTTAAGATTCCCTCCTGTGTTTCATTTCTGGATGTTTAGTGTAGTGCCTTCCTGCCTTTATTTGTTGCTGTCTGTTTAGGGAATTCATGTTAGGAAAGACTTCAAATTTAATCCCTTAGTCTGCCTTCCAGCTTTTACTTTGATCCTAATGTATTGCAACAAACTACTCTCCTTTTTGACCTGGTCTTATCCGTTCTGAATCCTGTCCTGGTCCACCCTTGCATCTGAGGCCATAGCTACCTGTCTGCTGGTCAATATCCTTTTCCTGGATGCTTACAGCCAGCAGCGTATTGTGACAGCTGCAGGTCATTTCTACAAGAAAGCATAAGCTTTTTCTGTCTCTGAGTGCTCTTCTTCCTAGCTACTGAAACATGTTACTCTTCTTTTCTTTTTTTTTTTTTTTTAAGTGCTTGCTGTTTGTGTTCTGCAGTTGAATTCTCCTTTAGAGGGAGCTACACATTTCTGAGCTAAATTAAGCCTATATCTTTAAACTGATTTGTCTTCAATAGAAAATATGAACTAAAAATAAGAAGGATTTGTTTGCTCAAGGGCACCTGCCTGTGACTCATGAGCACAGATGAAGCAGAAATTAAATCTCAGTTCTCCAGTGCCACCTTCTTTTACAGAAATGTACAGACTACTTGAATGGAATCCAATTCTACCCTCTTAAACATCTAAAATTTGTATGTTAAAAACTCAGTTTGTTACTTGGAACGTTTTCAACAATCACTGAAGATAACAGAAGATTTGGAGCCCGCCTGACCCAGGGAAAACTTCTTCGGACAGGTCAATGACCTGTCATTGACAAGGACCATACTGTCTGTGTAGGAAGCCATTGGTAAGCAGGCTGAGTACAGATATCTAATCTCTTGATTCCTGATGTTGATCAGAAGAATTCAGGACTAGTACTACAAAATAAACATCAGGCATATATACTGTTTTTGTGAGTAGGAATACTATATTAAAGTGAGAGAGTATCAGTTGCTTGGTTCCTCATTTTAAACTGTGAGATGAGCCGCTATGTCTGATTGCCTCACAGTAAAGAAAGGCACAGGCAGTCTGTGTCCGTAAGTAAAACGGACTGCATAAAGTCGAGATAAATTGGGAAAATCAAGATTAGAGAGTAATTGCATTGAGAACCAGAATGTAGCCTTGTCTTTATGTGATGAACAAAGGGATGAGGAGAAAACATAGCTGTTAAACAGTGGGAATCTTATATCTCAGAAGATAAAACGCAGTTACCAGAACAGTGATGTCATGGTTTAAGTCCACTCTTAAATCAGCCACAGAGTACATTAGCTCTCCCCATGCTTCTTCTTCCCCTGAGGCATAGGGAGGAGAATCAAAAGAATGTAACTCCCATGGGTTAAGAACGGTCCACTATCTAAGGTATAACACAAACCGCTACTGCTACCACCAATAATAATAATGACAAGGGAAATGACAAGGGAAGAGAATACAACAGCTCACATCCATGACCAATACCCAGCCTGACCGAGCAGTAACTCTTCTGGGTCCCTGTCCTCAGTTTTTACATCCTGGGCATGACATGGTATGGAGCACCGCTTCGGCTAGCTTGGGTCAGGGGTCCTATCTGTGCCTCTTCCTGGCTTCCCCTCCTCCCTGGCAGAGCATGAGACTCAGAAAGTCCTTGATCCAAGTAAACATTACTGAGCAGCAGCTGAAAACATCCGTGTTACCAGCACTGTTCCCAGGCCAAAATATCAGAAAAACAGCACTGCACCAGCTACTAAGGAGAAAAAAATGATTGCTACTGCTGAACCCAGGAAAAATGAAAATAAAATGAGACTCCCTTTTACCTTCATTTAGCACTTTTAGGTGTGGTGTCACCATAAAAAAATGGGAAGAATCCTGAAGTTGCCACTTACAAAAAATGAATAAAACCTAAAATAATATTAATATTTATAACTCATAGCACAAAGATGGCTGGTAGCAGCTAATTAATACTCAGTGGTACAAAGGGGTCTGTATGTTTTCCCCCTGGAGAGCAGACAGAGAAGCTGGATTCTGAGCTGACTAATATGATGTCCCTCAGATGTCACGTTGTTTATTACTGTCACACTGGCTTATTACCTGCATCTGAAAAATACCCCATGTATATTGGTTTTCAGAAAGTCTATTCTTTTCCTAGATGATAGCTGTCCTGATAGGCAGCTGTGGTGTTTTCAAAAAAACATGTTAATATAAACTCAAGCACATTTGCTCAGTCAATAGTTTGTTACTTGTTCTGAAGAATCATGGTTATCCTTTAAGTGCTTTTTGAAGAACTGTGACAGAGTCTATGAAAATCTGCATTTAATTTTAATTTGAAATCTTTCTGTAAGTACAAGTATTCAGTGAAGGCAAGCATTCTTTTAAAAAATATATTAACCATAGATATATTTTACTGTTCTGAACAAATTTAAGGTAATTAGAGGAATGCAGAACTTGCATGATAAAGGTAGAAAAATTACCCTTGATATTATAAACTAAATTTATTGCATTTAGCCAGTTGTGAATTTGAGGTGACAAATGACTTAAAAATACTGCAATTGGTAAACTGCTTTGGCTGGCAGTAGTTGTCATTTAAAAAGATAAAGGCATTAGAAAAGATACAAAACCTGATATAATGAGCAGACTCCTTTTATTCCAGTAATGCCTGATTGAATAGTGTGTAAGGAAGTAAAAATGGGGCCACTATACATACTTGGAGAGAAGAAACTATAAGAGCATGTAAGTTAACTAACACACTCTTTCCTATTATTAAACATCCTTTGTAATTCTTTTTTTCCCCTGCTCCTTGGCATATAAGCTACTCTCACTCAACCTCCCACATTCATCATAAGGCAGATCTGAGTAGGTTTAAGGGAATAATTTAAAATATGCTGCTAAAGATTTTTGAAAGTATTTTATGGACATTATGAAATAAAGAAGCAAGGACTCAATTTGACACGGGGATATGAGTACACCTCTGTTTATATTTCATATTTCATTTAATTAAACCCTCATTTCAAATATGGGTAATATATTAAGACATCTTTTTTTGGTAGGCTGTTATGTATTTTATGTTCAATTTATGTTTCAGTATACTGATATGCTCATCAAAGCGTGAGACGTGGAGCAAAGAGTCATAGAAACATAGAATAGGTAGAGTTGGAAGGAATTTTTAAGATCGTCAAGTTCCAACCCCCCTGACATGAGCAGGGACACCTCCCACTAAACCATGTCACCCAAGGCTATGTCCAGCCCGGCCTTGAACACCACCAGCGATGGAGCATTCGCAACTTCCCTGGGCAACCCATTCCAATGCCTCACCACCCTTACAATCAAGAATTTCTTCCTATATCCAATCTAAACTTCCCCTCTTTAAGTTTGAACCTGTCACCCCTTTTTCTCTCACTAGAAGTCCCTCATGAAGAGTCCCTCCCCAGCATCCTTATAGCCCCTGTTTAGATATTGGAATGCTGCTCTGAGGTCTTCTCTTCTCCAGGCTGAGCAGCCCCAACTTTTTTGGCCTATCTTCGTAGAGGTCCCTCCTCTGGACTTACTCCAACATTTCTGCATCTTTTTTATGTTGAGGACACCAGAAATGTACACAATACTTCAGCATCTTACTGAAGCGTCAGAAAGTTCCACCTCTGAAAGATCTGATTCCCTCTGATATGATTATTCTTCTTCTGAAGATGTGATGTGTTTCGACAGTTAATTGAGTGGAAATCAGGAATCTGGAGTTCTTGTATAACTCCGGTATCGGCCAACTCTGCCATCTTGATCCTATTACCCTGAAATAAAAACTTTACATAAGCATGAAGTAGAATTGAGATTTATAGATTGATATTTAGTCTTGTAAATGCTCAGATATTATACTTAGGTTTCTACCATATCTGTCATATCTTTAGACAGAAAGCAGAGCTCTGCTCCTCCTCATGCTTAAATCTTTGCAGTGTTCAGAGCTATGTGGTACTGTGCAAGTACATCTAGAGCCTTCTGCTTATGGGACCATATCCAGAACAGGCAATATTCTGGTGGTTAAACTAAGTTCAAAGCAGGCAGAGTTGGTTTTTCCAACTTGACATGGGAGGAAATTGAAATGTAGTTAATACTGAATATTTTCACAAAAAACATAGGTATGATAGGGCCAGGGAATGTTTTGAGGGGTGTTTCAACACTTCAGTATTTTTTAGTGTAGCCTTAAATTTTCTGTAACATCAGGTTTTGGTTTATACATGTATGAACTGTATCCAAATGTACTGAAATTCAAATTAGACTTTCAAGTCCCTACATAATGTTGGTAAAACTGTTTTTATGTGGAACTCTTTATTTTTATTCAGTTATAATGTTCTACATAGATTTTAAATACAGTATTTTAATTTTGTGTGTGTGTGTTTCTCCTTACTTCTGTTTTTATAACCTGATTTTATTCATCTCAACTCTTTGTAAATTCAAACTGGGTTATTAAGTTTTGTAAATTGACAAGAAAGTAAATTTCTTTATGTAGGATTTTACCTTTTGTCTCCCAAAATAGTGCCTTGAGAAACTGAATAGCATGTTCTGAAATGTCATTTCCCCAGTAGCATCATGCCCAGAAGTATCATCCTACACAGACGCTTCAACAGGGTGCAACGTTAATGCAGCAGGCACAAAGGGAAAAGGAGACACTTCAATATAATTGTGAGCAAAAAGAGGTCATTTTATTACTGCTAATTCGGATAGGTAAAGAGGGGTAAATGTAGGAACGGAATCCAAAACCAATGGATCTCACAACATTCAAACTGTGTATTCCTTGAAAGCTCCATCACTTCCAGAAGTAGTTATGTATTGCATACATACCTCCTCATTGCTTTTTTAGGTGAGTATCCCAAAGGGTAGGCTGTTTTCATGAGTCAGGAAGCCTCCTGTGTATCTCTTCATGGTGTGTTACTGTGATACTATTTTCTTATTGATGCCAGTCTATGCAGTTGCATAGAGCATATGCGTTCTACTTTTTCTCTTGCCTCCCATTGTAAACTTTGCTTCAGTTAACATTCCCATATATTTACTTTTGTTCTTTAACTGACTGCAAAAAAATGATTACTGTTGTAAGACTTTAAGAACATAAGAATTGCCATATTCTGTCAAACAACAGGTCCATAGCCCACTAACCTGTCTCAGGATGCTGCCAGCAGCTGGTGCTTGGGAAAAGTGTATAATGGTGAGGAAAATGCTCTAATTTCCCTACCCCATTTCATTCCTTTACAACATTTAGATTCAAATATTAATTGTAACATTTCATCATATTTACATGTGTGACAATCCATAGGCATCCAATGCTAAAAGAAAATCTGGTATGCTACCAAGGGTTTCTATTAATTATTTGTAGTGACAGCAAATTAAGGAGACAAAATTCTTTCCAAACTCTCAATATGAAGGTATTGCATTGCAGTTTGAGACTTTAATATTTTCTGCAGGATTTTATATCACAGATTTCATGGATCCTATAATATATAAAATGAAATACATTTTTTTATTATTTGGGTGGGTTTTTGTTACTGGAACTGTGGAGTTTACATCAGCCTTTGATACATGCTGAGAAGAATTCTTTCATGGAAAAATACATTGGGAACAGTATATCAAAGTTACTTACATGATACAAAGCAGGAATAAACCACACATGTAGACATATTTCAAATCTATTTAAAAGCTAATTAAAATAGTGCAAATAGTTCCTGACTTTCAATGGGTTAAAATAATTTCTTTTGGGTGTCTATGTCTTTGATGATCCTTTATAGGCTGTGCTTTTGCCAAGAAAGTTTGGACCAAACAATACTTGAAGTGCATTCTAGCCTGGAATTCTATGATTTGATGGCTGATTCTATGATTTATTTTGATACATGTTTATTCATATACCTCAGTGTAAATATGTGTCTAAGTTCTGATGAGAGGATTTGGAGTCTACCAAATGAAAATGTTTAATATTGAACATGGACAGAACAAACAAAATTTAAATGAACTGTTTCTTCTGCTCTATTCTTTAGATCTTTCAAAAGTTAAGATTTTTCCTTTTTTACCTTTATACTTGCTGCTGGATATTTGTAACTGACACTCAGTATGTTTCATAAACAAAGAACACTGTAATGAGGCCTGAGCTGTTGTGTTATTTTCTTTCTCACTTGTTAATATAATGGAGAAAGTAAAATCTTAATCACTATCACTGGTAAACTAGCATCACAACTCAGTCCCATGGGTATGCTTTACTAATACTTTGCAGAGCATATATAGCATTAAAGGCTTTTGAAAGCTTATTACTTCCATAAATTTTAATAAAAACACCCCACATCTGCTATTTTAATTCTAATGAATAGAAGATTTAATTTTTTGTGTGTGACTAGAAATTAACAATTAACTTTTTTGGTACACGCATTATCAAGGGGGATTAACTCAATCATTTATTTATTGCACTTTCTAGGTGTTGCATTCATATTCTTCCTAGAGAGGACTGAAAATTATTGGGGTAGGCAAAGGTGGAAAAACTTCAAGTTTTAGGAATGAGTCTGATAGAGAAATGCACAGATTCATGGCATAATGGCTTTGTAATGATTTCACTACATTTTTGAGTATATAACTGAGGGCCATTTCTATTCTTCTTATTTCTTATATGCAATAGAAATGTCTTTGTCAGCACAGTGGTATCTGTATTGATTCTTCAGGATGGACATCAGAATCTGTTTCTTATAAATTACACAGAATCCACCATCTCTCCTCATTCACTAATCTTTGTGTCCTACTCTGTTAGAATAATACAAATGTTACATGGGATTAGTTAAAATTCTGTGACATGAGGAGCCCCCATCTAATTCAGTGGTGTTAGTCAGGTGCATCAAGTTTGACATGGTAGCATCATATTGATTACTTGAAAGTAGTTTATAATTATTTGATTTATATTACTGCAGCATCTACTGGTCATAGCCAAAATCTGGCCTCATTCTTCTAACTTCAACTTGGAGGGGATGCTCTCTAAAGGCCACGAAAGTACTAATGTGTAATTGATTTAATACCTTATTGGATCAATGCCTTGCAAGCACTGTTCTGGCCTTAATTAAAAACTCACTCTGCTCAGATAGGGTTGCTAATTGGATAGGTTCACTGCAAGCTAGTAGGAAAAGCTAAGGTATGATGAACAATGTTGGACTGAATAGCATCTAGTGTTAGCAATATTCTGGGTATTGAACATTAATGATATTATGTCTTAAGGACACGTATTTAATAGTTAATACTTCTAAATACGTTCAGCGAGCCAGATGTGTGACTCAGATATTTTTTTTTTTTCCACACCTACATATTGAAGCATCTCTATAGGAGAACTGAATAGAAAATAAAAATTTAAAACAGTCTGTTGCAATGGACTTTTATGAAAGTATCACAGCTTTTCTCTGTCATCTCCTGCATGATGCTATTGTATCTTGTCTACCTGGTAACAAAGTGGCTGACCTAAATTTCAGATTGATTAGTTGGTTATAGCAACTGTCAGGAGCAGATTTTTGGCTGCCACTAGTAGGGCATGTTGATGGGTTGCTGTTATACCATCCCTCAAGAATACAAGCCCATGAGATGTGAGTTGTATGTGAACATGACAGAAAATCTTACAGCCTGAGGCACTCATAGTCACTGAAGCCTAAAATATTTCAACTTCAGTGTGTAGAGATAACTACTAAACCATCTCAAGAGCAGATTAATATATATGATAATTTTATAATCCTTCAAGGTATGGCTCTTTCTTTGTTTTAGAAATAATACATCTTGAACACCTTTTTCTAACAGAAAAACATGCATCCATAATAAACACTGGAGGAAACAGTTCAATAGAAGAATACATATGCATCAGGAATTCATTGAATATTCTTGATTCCCTTTGGTTCCCTTAGACTTTCCATCAGGCTTTAAACTCCCTGGACAAAATTCATCCCCAATGTATCCTGAGTTCCCTGCAGCCAAAGGAGTTCAGTTGCAGGTGTGTTTGAAACTGTGAACACTTTCAGAAATGTTCTGCATTTGTTCATAATAAGCATATACAGAACTGCTGATGGAAATGTCCTCTCTAGGTCTCTAAAGAACAATGTTGTGTTTCACTTTAAAGGGAAATACAGTAGAAAGTGATGAATGTGCCTGATTGGAAATTCATTTACCATGGGAAAGATGGGAAAGTGATTAGTTATATTTTCATTAAAATGTGGGTGGAATTTTTTGTTTTTTTTCTTTTTTTTTTTTTTTTTTGTTTTTTTTTTTTTTTTTTTTAAATAAGCAACATTCTTTGTACCCCTGGTCTCCAAAATACCTGAAAATAATTAGCATTGCTCTGCAAAACTGGGGATAAGGGTACACTTTAGTTAGATATACCAAGCTTAGAAGTAGATAATGGTGGTGTTCAAAGCAGTCAGTATGACAACACCAAACTCAGGATGTGCTGCAAACCCCTGGATGAATTCTCAGAGGTAGGTCTTAAACATGCAAAATTGTTGCAGAATTTAAAAAGCTTAAAGTTTACCATCATCTTGTATGATGCAGGCATCACAAGTACCACATAGTCAAATATTTAGTAGCTTGCATTCACAACTGCTTGTGAAAAGCTTGTGTGCTTTTCTGTTTAGGAGGGTTTGTATTCCAAATGTAAATGAACATTTTGTTTCAAGTAATGTGCAAATACTTCCCTTAATGAAAAAAACATTAAAAAATGGTAAAAAAGAAGCTTAATGAGAAAAAAAAGGATATTTTTGGCACAGAGGCCCATTGGTTGTTACTTAGAAATCATAATGCATACTATAGTGCAATGGGAAAAAAGTTTTCTCCCTAAAGCTGTCCTTTAGAAGAACTTGCTACCTAAAGCAAGTTCTCCTTCAGAAGCTTCTCTACTTCAGATCATGTTTATTTCTGTGAGGGAAAAAAAAAAAAAAAAAAAAGGTATTTTTTGGCAGTTAGATAATTCATATTAAAGCATTAGTTATTTTTGGACTATAGTTTCAATCCATCTACAGCTACTGAAAAGGTCCCATAAAAGTGAAAGTAATGTCGACTCTTAGAGACTTGATAAATTTGTACCTTGAAAAATAACTTGTCTCACTATACAGCTGGATGTTCATCAGGCTTCCTCCTTTTAGTCTAGAATGAATATCAGTGTTTATACATATATATATATACACATATGTATGTGCGTGTCAAATAAGGGAACAATACCCTATTTTTATAATGAAAGCCCCGTGGTGCACGAAAAGTACGTGATTTAAGTCATGGAATCATAGAACAGATAGGGTTGGAAAGGACCTCAAGATCATCTAGTTCCAACCTCCCTGCTCTGAGCAGGGGCACCTCCCAATAAACCATGCCACCCAAGGCTATGTCCAACCCAGCCTTGAACACTGCCAGCGATGGAGCATTCACAA
>JASSUY010036176.1:0-38196 GCA_032466535.1 Forpus xanthops
CTTCTCCAGGCTGAACAGCCCCAATGTTCTCAGCCTGTCTTTGTATGGGAGGTGCTCCAGCCCCTGATCATCCTCATCGCCTCCTTTGGACTTGCTCCAGCAGCTCCATGTCCTTACATTTGGGACAACATTTGCCCATGGCAGGGGTTTGGAATGAGATGATCTTAAAGGTCTTTCCTGACCCATACCATTCTATGACTGATCAGACAGTTCTGTGAAGGCAGATGTTCTGTGGGGAGAGAAGCTCTCAGATTAACAAGGGGAGCAAGAGGAAACTGGATTTTCCAGCTAAGTTGCCACTAAATGGGACAGGTGTTGGTATTTCATGAGGTCTTATTCCTCTAACTTAACTATTTGAGAGTTTGGGTTAGAGAACTCTTGTGCATCTGCAACCTCTTGTAATGCTCAGAGCTTCTGGAATTCCGATGCATTGTTTTTCAGGATGAATTGCTTTAGTACAAGTTGATTCTTGTACTTGCTTTGATACTTCCAATAAAAAATGCAAGAGCAGGACAAAAGAATACTTCACAATTCTTTCAGTTATCCGCATAACCTGATGTTCTCTGGTTTTTAGTTTGTTTTCTTTAATGTGATGCTTGAGTTAATCTAATCAAAATGATCAGAAAACAACAGTCTTCACTGGGCTGCTGCTGTATGGTTCGTTACAGAAAAATGTGTAGAGTTTCAATGTGTAAACCAGGGATTCATTTACAAAGATAGCTATGGATCCTCCTGATTTCAGTGATGCTACTCATACCAACTGAGTAAGTACAGGAGTTTCTGCAGCGGTAGTACTCTCTTGGAGGAGTAATAGGAAAGCATCTACTATCTCATTTAAATTATATCTAGCTGTCAATCACAAGTACAGTGAAAACAGCAGGCTTGACTTTGGTGCTTGGTGGGGTTGTCTTTAAGCAAGAGGATTTTAAATACCTGAAAAGAAAAATTGCTTATAGTACTGTAGAGAGCACTGTCTATATAATGTTAACTGTTTTTTCTTCGTAGTCGCTTGATGGCATTAAAAAGAATGGGAATTGTCAAAGACTATGAGGTAGGATTCTGTCTGCATGGAAATAGCCTTGCATTTTCCCCCCTTTGAGGACCAATTCTGATGAACTGATGTGCCTTTGGTTTCTTTCTGCAGAAGATCCGTACCTTTACAGTCGCAGTTGTAGGTGTAGGTGGAGTTGGCAGCGTGACTGCTGAAATGCTGACACGGTGTGGCATTGGTAAGGTAATGAGAGCTTTCTTCCTCTGCTTCTTTACAGTACATGGACCACTTGTCTTCATAAAGAACTAGATTTGATTTTACTCACTTGATTTCACCCAACAGAAGAGTAGTAAAGAAAGCACTCAAGAACAGCACTTGTGTAAACATCACAAATAGAGTCTGTTTACTTAGGGCTTAATCCTCAATCATGTGAATGATTGTTGTTTGGATGCTTGTCTTCGTGCTCTTATATTCCAGTGTGAATGCTCTGTCCCTGGCAGTGTTCAAGGCCAGGTTGGATGTGGCTTTGAGTAACCTTGTCTAATGGAAGGGGGTTGGAACTAGATGATGTGAAGGTACTTTTCAACTCAAACCATTCTATGATTCTATATGAGCTCAACTATCTAACCTTTGTACTGGATTATTGCAGAAGGAAAACAAAATAAAGGAGGGGATAACTGACACAGAAGATAAAGTCTTATGAGAACAAGTTGATAGACATGAAGTTGAAATATGGTAGACATAGAACTGGGATTTTTGTCACATATATTAGTTAGTCATGTGGCACTTGGAGCTAAACATTTAGCAGCAGTTCAAAATAACCTGATGTGTGTATCAAGAACCTGCAGAGTTAATAGAACAGTTTTTTTCATTAAGGAAGGAATCTACCAAATGGCTTAGGTGTTTGTATTTCCAGGCAAGTACTGACCATATATTCTTGGAACTTCAAGAAATTTCTAAATACAGAGGTGGTGCAATACCTGATTGCAAAGTTTATTCCCCCTTCCTGTGAATGAGCATTTCCTGAAGACCAGCATCTTGGGCACAGAAAAGTGCACTGGACAGTTGATCCAGAGTGTATAATAATCAGCATGTCTGTGTATGATGTAGGTATTTTAAGTGAATTGGTTTTGAAGAACTGATTGCCAGGACAAGTGAAAGAAACGATGTATTTGTAGTTACTGCCATAACAGCAAGTAGGAATATGGTAACAGAGATGGTAGTGTTCATGTAGATGATCTATCGAATATTCCTAGTTTAGATCAAATGAACAGATTGCTTTTTAAGAGTGGTTTTCGTGACTTGGTCATTTCCTGGTGAATAGTACTTAGAATTCAGTCTTTCACATACAATCTTAGGAGCTTTTGTATGTGAGCTGAATGGGACTGTGGAAGTGGGGGTTGTTTGGTTGGGGATGGTTTTATTGCTGGTTTTAGAATGAGTTTTGTTGTATAAAATGCCTTGCCATAATGCTCCGGTTGCACAGTCTTTGTGTTATCCTAAGTGAATCTCCAATCTTTATTGTAGCTGCTTCTGTTTGATTATGACAAAGTGGAACTGGCAAACATGAACAGACTCTTCTTCCAACCTCATCAAGCTGGATTAAGTAAAGTGCAAGCAGCAGAGCATACTTTGAGGTATGACTTAGAGAAGTGGGTATCAGAATGTATTTACTCGGGATACTGCTCCAGAAAACTGATGTTTCACTTTTAATCACATGCAAAGTAGCCTGATCTCATTTGGGAATTAGAGTATAAAATAGTTGTAGGAATGGTTGGTACTTTATAGACACTTTTATATCTACCTCAATGTAAGTCTTTTTAAGTATGGCTAATTCTGCTCAGAAGTTTGGTATAAACTATGTCACTTCAGTGTTATGAGGCTTTTCTAATCTGTGAATTATTGATAAATATGGATATATTCTAAATCTTACAGTGGAAGCTTAACACTCTAGGAACACTTGTGAAGTTAGGGAGTAGAATGCAAGTTATCATATTTATTGATATTGGCTCATATTATTTCCTCCATAAGGAATATTAATCCTGATGTTCAGTTTGAAGTACATAACTACAACATCACAACACTAGACAACTTTGAACACTTCATGGACAGAATAAGGTAAAATCTCTCAACAAAAGCATCTTGGTAACTTCTGCTGATTTGTGGTTCTTTCTGTGCAGCCTGACTTTTATTGGGTGGGGTTTTTGATTTAATGGCTTCCAGTTGAAAACCAGCGGGAAATATATATATATATGTGAAGACATTCCTACCTAGACCTGTTCTTTGGAGTTGGCCTTATTTCATAGAATCACAGAATGGTTTGGGTTGGAAAGGACCTGAAGTTCATCCAGTTCCAACCCCCTGCCATGGGCAGGGACACCTTGCACTAGACCACATCGCCGAAGGCTCTGTCCAACCTGGCCTTGTATATACTTTGAATACATACTATTTGCACAGATTTTGTTAGATACACACTTCCCAACTGCTCCAAAGCAGCATGTGCGTTGTCACATTCACATTTTGTTCTGCCAGCAGTTTCACACAAACTTCTGATGCTTATTTCAGTAACGGGGCACTAGAGGAGGGGAAGCCTGTGGATCTTGTTCTGAGCTGCGTGGACAACTTCGAAGCTCGCATGGCAATTAACACGGTAAGGCCATCAAGGGCATGAGCTTGTGGAAGTCTGTTTTTTCCTATAAATAATGTTAGGAAGTGTGGGGACCAGAGAAAAGACAGGGACTTATCAAAATGTTTAAGAAATTTCCTCTTTGGTTTAAGGAAGCAGAATCTGAGCTTTTACCCCATTCTCATAAAACACATGCATAAATATAACTGCAGACTTTTAAAGTTTCTAGCAGCTAATGGTTAGTAAAAGAGTTAAATGTTGTAAGCCCTCTCCATCTTTCCACATTATTCTGTTTATATAAAGGTATGATCAAAGCCTGGGATGTTAAAGCTTTCAAACTCTTTAAAGACTGTGTATAACTAATTGTATACTTCATGTGACTTCTTGTATGCTTGTATATAAAGTGTCTTGAGGCTGTGTACCTAATCAAAATGTGTTTATAGTAGCAGGCAATGTAGGGTATATGCCAAGTGCATGTTTTCTGTTATCCTTTGGCTAACATGATCCATAAATTGCATGCACTGAAGGTTCACAGATACACTCTATAATAGTAGTTTGTGCCATGAGAGTCTGTAGTGTGCTGGTAACTGGATCACTAATGCCTGTAGTTGTTCAAAAATGTCAGGCCCTCAGGAAAGCACAAAGAATACACCTGGACATACAAAGGACATGACCATCTGAAGGCAACTTTAAGTTGTCCTTTGTCTCAGACCAGTCATTTCTATTCTACTTTTTTTCTGATTAGAGCCTTTTTGTCTTAAGGCAGGAAGATCCATGGTTTTAACCCTCTCAATTTACACTGTGTGTGGCTTTGTTTTGGCGTTTCTGTTTTTTTAAGGCCTGCAACGAACTTGGACAAATCTGGATGGAATCTGGAGTGAGTGAAAATGCAGTGTCAGGACACATCCAGCTGATCATACCTGGGGAATCTGCATGTTTTGCGGTACGTGTTGCTCTGTTGCATTGCTTGTTTGGCTCTTAAGGCAGGACTAGGAATGTGAAGCTGAGCTGGCTAGGGAATGTGATCCTGGCACAGCTGAGGGGTAGCTTAGAATCTTGTGTGATCTGGGGGGGGGGGGTTAATACTTCTGTTAAAACTTTATTTCTTTCCCCTCAGTGTGCTCCTCCACTTGTAGTTGCTGCAAATATTGATGAGAAAACACTAAAACGAGAAGGAGTTTGTGCAGCAAGTCTCCCTACAACTATGGGCGTTGTGGCAGGAATTCTTGTACAAAACGTTCTCAAGTAAGTGACTGAGTTGTTGCTATTCAGTGTTCAGCACAGTGAGAGAAAGAAACCTGAAGGAACATGTCATGATAATGGGTCTGTTTTTTTGAGCAAGCTGGTCCAGTGTGAGGAGAGTAGAGGGGCAGGATCACCTCCCTCGACTTGCTGCTCACACTGCTTTTGATGCAGCCCAGCACATGGGGGGTTTCTGGGCTCAAGTGCATGCAGAAGCCGCTCATGTTCAGTTTCTTATCAACCAACACCCCCAGGTCCTTCTCCTCAGGCTGCTCTGAATATCTTCTATGCCTAACCTGTAGCTATGCCTGGGATTGCTGCAACCCAGGTGTAGGACCTTGCACTTGGTTTGGCTGAAAGGTTGGCATTGGCCACCTCTCAATTGTGTCAAGGTTTGCATGTTTATTTCCATTGCAGCTCTGACCCTCCAGTAAAGATGGTCAAGCTGGTTCTGATTAGCTGTTGAAAGCTCTCATTGTAATACAGAACAAGTGAGTGTTTCAAGCAGTGGTTTAAGGCAGAGGAGAAAACTCATATGCTACTGTAAACCTATTTTCTGTGAGACTGTAACTGACCTGTTCTCACACACCACAAGAAATCCAGGTTCTATGTTGATGCAGTTACCCCATTGTCAGGTGTCTACAGCTTATTTCAGGACAATTACAGTAGCTCTTTACAACTACACTAGTATGAAAGTGTGTTCTAAAAGTTCTTTGAGGAGAAAGGAACCCTTGAGCAACTGAATTTGTACATAAGGGCCTGCTTTCTCTGTGTTTCTAGGTACTTGTTAAACTTTGGTACTGTGAGTTACTATCTCGGTTACAATGCGATGCAGGATTTCTTTCCAACTATGTCTATGAAGCCAAACCCACAATGTAGTGACCAAAATTGCAGAAAACAGCAAGAAAATTATAAGGTAACAAACCAAAACCAACAAATCTTTTTTTTCTCTCCTAAAGTCTTAAGAACAAAGCAAGCTGCAGATCTGTAGCAGAAGAAAACTTACATTGCTACTCCACTTTCAAGCAGCGTTGTCTTCAGATAGTTGCATGTGTTCCTAAAAACACAGTGCTTAGCATTATCTCAAAGCAAAGGGGAGGCAGAATTGACATTCAGTTAAACAGTATATTCTTCTACAGTGAATACTCAACCTTTCTGGCAGTCACGGTTTTGAGTGTATGAGTTTGGGTTTTTTCCTTGCAGGTATTCTGCCTTTTTATGCCCTACAAAATTCTAATAGTGACTGAATACCTTAAATATTAAAAGGAGTGTCAGCATTAGATCTGCTCTTTCTTGCTGTTGTTGGACTATTACATATATTATGGTGCTTAGTTTTCTGTGGTTTTCCTTCAGAAAAAAGCAGCTGCACAACCAAAACAAGAAGCAATTGAACAGCAAGAGGAAATAGTACACGAAGACAATGACTGGGGTATGTATTCAACTGGAGACTAAACCATGTTCCCAGTGTGGAGATTCAGTTAAAGTCTTTGGTTTGGGTAACACACTGGATTCCTTATGTTCCCAGCTTTTGTGACTTACACTGTATAGCTCCTGCGGGCTTTTCACAGGGTTTGACAGTAATGTTATCGCAACACAGTGATGTATTTTTAGTGTAATGTGCAGGTTTTAGCCTCAAAACGTAACAGCTGTTTGAATAAGAAACTTCCTCAGGAGACGGTCTGAAGATATGAAAGGTGTGGGAAGATATACTCCCTGTGTAACTAAATACATAACTGAAAAGCTTTTGTCATTCCCTACCCACTGTGCTGAACCATCCCCTGGATCTTTATGTTCCTCTCAGGGCTTTAAGTTAGAAGGAATTGTCTTAAGGAATGGTGTGTTTTATATAACCATTTCAAGAATGGATGAGTGCATTCTCTTTATTACATGTGATAGAAAATAATCTTAGCTCACCACTGGGAGAAGTGCTCTCACAATAAGATTTAAATGGCAAGGAGAAGGAAGTCCTGTAGGAGAGGTGCCATTCTTGTCCATAGATTTTAATACATTGTCAAGAGGAAATATTTTGTATTGATCATGGAATGGAGAAGCTGGAATCAAAGATCTTCCTGCTTTTAATTTTTTCTCTCTTTTGAGAAAGCCTCTGCTGTTTTCCTCTCACTTTGGTAACTTAGTGCTTAAAGAACTTGTTCTTCTAACTTTTAACGGAGTTCTCAATTCATTTTAATGCAAAGGCATTGAATTAGTATCAGAAACGTCAGAAGAAGAGCTGAAGGCTGCATCTGGCCCAGTTCCTGAGCTTCCCGAGGGCATTACTGTAGCATACACTATCCCAAACAAGGTAATGTATTTATTCTCTACGCAGTTTTGAAATGTGTTGTAGATTACATTTCTAATAAGCAGCCAGTTTGGGTACCCTTTAAACCTACACTAAAACTCCATCTGGAACAGTCCCAGTGCAGCTGTACCTCAGTGCATCCTGTTAGTGCCTTCTGTGGTACAGGTTTGTGCTTCTATAGAAGATAAGGATGGGTGTCAGTGTGACTGTAGTTTTACGTTGATAGGAATGAATGTGTTTGGAAAGGAAAACCTGAATTCCTCAGTTGATATTTTGGTGACTAATTGATTTTTACCATATTTATCTTGTAAAAGCTGTGTGTAATGAAAGAGCAATTTGTATACCTGGGGAATGTAGAATCTGTGTGATTGCAGCCAGAACAGTTTTACAATTGAGAAATCAAGCTTATTTGTGGGGGGCTTTTTGTTTGCTACTTGTGATGCCAACTTTTTCTTCCTGTTCCTGATAGGAAGAGAATTTGATAACTGAGGAAACGGTAGCAGAGTCTGAAGAAAGCCTAGAAGAACTCATGGCCAAAATGAGAAACATGTAGCACATATGAAGTACAACTCTGGGAAGTTTGGGTTGACACTGGCTTATGGAAAGACCAGCCTTGTTTTTCCTCTTTTTTAACCTCCACTGAAACTTATCTTTGTGTTTCTGATGAACTGAAACTATTACCTGTGCAGGAAGGCGACGAAGTTACATTGTACATAGGGAGTTGTGCTATTGTAAACTCTAATTTCTCAGCACTCCTAGTGTGCAGCTGTTCAGTAGGAAATAAAAAGAGATGGACAAACTAAGGCAGAAGTTCTTCCCTGTGAGGGTGCTGAGGTGCTGGCACAGGGTGTCCAGAGAAGCTGTGGCTGCCCCATCCCTGGCAGTGTTCAAGGCCAGGTTGGACGGGGCTTGGAGCAACCTGGTCAAGTGGAAGGTACCCCTGCCCGTGGCAGGGGTTGGAACTGGATGATCTTAAGGCCCCTTCCAACCTAAACCATTCCATGCTTCTATGAAACTCACAAAAGCAGGCACAGCACCATCATACGACAAGAACAAAACATAAAACAGGTGAAAGATGAGATCTGCTGGAGAGCACCAGGTCGGCCAAGGGCAGATAGGTAGTACCATCCCTCATATTGCTGCTCCTGATTTTCCAGGGACTTGTACTTGGTTGTTGCTCACTGGTCTCTGTATTCTTAGCATGCATGGATCATGCTGTGACTGTTTATCATTTCAGCCATTTCATCTACTTTAAATATTGTTGGAATGGATTTTTTTTTAACTACCCTGGGTTTATCAATGTTTTACTACTGCTTGTTCTTAAATAACTGCCTGTATGTTTTGTATGGGATAATGTTTTGAGTATGCTGCAACAAGGCAAAGTCTCCAGTTAGTAGTAATTATAGTAGCAAACTGGGTATTAACATTGCCACTACATCAGCTGGCAGATGTTTTTTGTGATACAACCTTAAGAGTTACCAGCACCATTGGAGAGAACAGGAGATGTCTATCTCTTTGATAATCTCAGTATTTCTGTTGCTTATTTACATTTCAGCTGGAATTCTGATCCATCCCCATTATATGGGTTATATTAAGGAATATACTTCATCTGAATTTGCATAGGAAAGCTTCTAGAATTAGATGCTCTAAACTTCATTTAGTATTGCAAGTATTTTCAGTGAAGTAGCTGAGCTATTATATTTGTTCTGTAAATAACATTAGTATAGTCATAGTACCTTTAAATTATCACCTGTTAAACTGACCTGTAAATGTCCATCCTGCAGTGCCAGTGCCCTGCACAACTGGAGGTATCCATTTCAACAATTTGAGCTACTAGCGATGTCTGATCCAGAATTTGATCATTATTGAGATTTAGATGAACACCAACTGCATTATAATACAAATATTTCCACCTTGGGCTCTTAAAAAACTACCTTTTCACAGCATGATGCGCCCAGCACAGAACCAGGTAGTAATTAATGGTAGTAGTATCCAAACAACATGTAAAGAGAGAGCAATGCTGTGCAGGTGCTTCTGGTACTTAGTTTAAAACGGTTTGATTTCTAATCAGTGCTTACAGGCTTCAAAGTCTCTTTCCTCCACAGCTGACACTGGGTCTTACATACATAAAAATCATCCATGAAGGTGGTGAGGGAGGTTTTGGCTGTGGTGCATTATCTTGTAAAATGGAAGTGGGGTTTTGGATTGATTCCAGTTCTGGAGCAAGCAGATTTTAGAAATAAACTGTAAATAAGGATGAGAAGTAGGATGATGAGATCATTAACAAGGTACATGCTCGAATCTGTGTCACTAAGTCCAATTAGTTTGGTGTAAATCTCATGTTAAGTGTTACTTGCATTCCTTTGTGACTTTACCTTTCTGTTGGGAGCAATGAGGTGAGGCCTGACTCTGGAGATCCTGAGGCCAACGGTTGACTCACTTCTGCAAGAGCTCAGCTAATCTTGACTCTTCATTATTTGCTGGCACGACTGCTACACACGGCTGACACCTTTACAAGAGGCAAGCATTTACCATTCTACTTCATGGAGAGTTTTATGAGCAATGTTGTATGCTCACTTACAGAGCATGCAGGGTGGTTCTCCTGTTACTTTCAGCTTGTGTATACAAGAACTTGAAATAATCAGAAAACACATTAAGATGATCGTATATACCAATGGTTAAAATGATTTAAAAATAAACAGCATCAAAGAAAAAGCAGTTTCAAGTATTTTTTTAAGTTAAAAAGACATTTACAAATATAATCTCCTCTTGACTAAAACATGAAGGAAGATTTATGACTTCTTTTATTATGAACTAACAAACCATCTTGCAATGGTTTAGCCCAGCTTTGATTATTTGGCAGTCTTATAAATGAAGCTTTCTATTTTTACAGTGCAATCATGACTGTTACTGACATCCTGTTTTACTTCCTGTATAAGGTTTCCTTTGGACTGACAGCTAAAGCCTGTTTCCTCACAATCTTTGGTGGAGGAGCATGGATGGTTGGGATCTGCTATTTTTTAGGGCCTGATTTTTCTCCTAAAATCAACCCTGCAGCCTGTGAGTGAGCTGGAAAGAAGTCACTCAAGGGAAGAAGTGTGACAGTTCAGAAGTGAAAATCACTAAACGGGGCAAGTCTGATCCTTTCTAGACCTCCACTGTCGTAGCTTCTCATTTAAGGTAACAACATTGAGGAAAACTATTTAGGAAAACAAGATACCTCACTATACATTTTCAAATCAGAACAGAGGTGACAACCTTGAGCAGACATCTGCCAATTCCCAACACTGGTTTTGGAGGAGGGAACTGCCAGCTCTGAGCAGAGCAGGCAACAGAACACCCACAAGCTGAAAAGGTTGAGGGTTTGGGGGGTGGGGTTTGTGTTCTTTTTTACCTTTTTTCCTCTTCTCTTTAGCAACAATCCTGCAAAGGACTTCCCAATTTCCAGAACTTCTGAAGGTGTCTGGAATAGAGGGGAAAAACTCCTGCTTTGATTAAAACCCCATTTTCTGAACTAAGAATGAAATACCCAGAGAGCTATTACACAGTGTCAACTCCTGTTGCTGTAATACTTTCAAGATCTATTTGGGTTTTTTCAACTAAATCTTAACCTTTAGAATCAGATTTGGGCTGTATATTTGCTCTGTCAGGTTTATATATTGCTTCCTTTGCTAAGTTACACCCTTTCCAAAATGCTAAATTCCAAAACAAGGGCTGAAATGGGTTGTATTTAACTCTGCTCTAGAAGGAGGAAAATACTCTGGCCATTCTGAGGTGATGGCCACTTGCATTTTTCAATTAAAATTAGATAAAGTAAATGTTTACATCAGTTGCCAATAAAACATTATAGTGAAGTTTCAATTAATTTTTCACTTAATAAAAAGGTCTTTTTTTAGTATGTATTTAAATTGATTTCATGGATTGATGCTGGAGAGGGACTCTTCATCAGGGACTGTAGCAACAGGACAAGGGGTGATGGGATCGAACTGAAACAGAGGAAGTTCAGGTTGGACATACGGAAGTTCTTCCCTGTGAGGGTGCTGAAGCACTGGCACAGGGTGCCCAGAGAAGTGGTAAATGCTCCATCCCTGGCAGTGATCAAGGCCAGGCTGGACAGAGCCTTGGGCACCTTAGCGGAAGGTGTCTGCCTATGGCAGGGGGTTGGAACTGCATGAGCTGTAAGAACCCTTCCAACCCAAACCAATCTGGGATTCTATGATTGAATTGGAATGAACAAACTTCAAATTGATTCTTCCAGCTGACCAGAGTAATATGAAATACAGCAAGCAGGTAGATTTGATTACCACCTTTTTATCTGGTGGACAGCTGGTTTGCGTTACTAGTTTTTTCCAGCTAATACAAATATTGCTATGTTTTAAGGGATTCTATGAGATTAAATACCAAAAGTATTGCTAAAGGGTTAACAACAGGGAATCGAGTCATCATTATTCTGGCTCCTTACTGCAAGTATTTTTACTGGACGCAGTTAATCTGACAATAGCTTTAGCTGTAGGTCAGGGTATATTTAGGGCATATGAGGGTATATTTAGATATTAGCTGTCCAAGGAAACCCATTATTTTTGCACAAGTCCCTTGAATGTAAGTCTGCTTCAAACTGAAGCCACCCTGCAGGTACATTGGGTGGAGATTTTGACTTATTCAAAATTACTCTCTTTTTAGAAACACCTTTAAAAGCTTCTAAAAAGGCAGGAAGGATGGATGAAAACCAAAAATACACAAATCCTCTAAGCCAAGCTCTTCCAATATAGAAATAAGAATTACTCCATAGAGTATATACAATAGGTTTCACTGAACTTGTTCTAATCCTAGCACTTAGGCTAAGAGGTAACTAATCCACAGGTTCATTAGTAGCTCTAACTTCAGCTAGTAACTAATGTGCATATATATATATACAATGAAAGAAGCTCACTTCATACCATGCAGCCTGCAAAGTTAACATGGAAGGATTTCAAGCTTCAACAATTATTTCCCTGTCTTTCATGAAGACAGGGGTCGGTCCCAAAATACTACATTACCTCAGGAAAAATAGATAGTCATTTCATGTCTGCTTTAAAATAGCAACAGAGCCTGCCTTTCCTTGGAGCAGGTTTGTATCACCTTTGTCCATGTTCCAGGAAAATACTGGGTGATAACGCACTTTTTAAGCTGAATGTATCTCCACTTGACGAGTGTTGAGAAGTTGCTTTTCCACCTATCAACAAAGTCTCTGCTTCTTTTATTTCCATAGCTCTCTTGTACAGTTCAGCTGCCTTCTCAAAGTCTCCCCCTTCATAGCTTTGAAGAAGAGTAAACCAAAGTTGAAATAAGCAAATAAACCAGGTCTCTCATTTCATTTAAACTGAACAGCACACCATGCTATAGCCAAAGTGTGCTTATGGCTCTCCACTTACCTACTAAGGACACAAGTCTGGGATGTTTTCTTTCATCCAGTAATTGTTATAGTAATTTGCTTTTATAGGGCTAAAACATATAGTCTTACCTAAGCACAGCCAAGTTCTTCAGAGTTTCTCCCACACGAGGATGCATGTGCCCAAAGCTGTCTTCATAAATCTTTAGTGCCCGTTCATAGAAAGGTAAAGCCTCCATCTGCTTTTTCTTTGGGTAGGAGAGAGTTGTTTATTACAGATGTATGTTACACTTGTAATTCTTTTTGCCAACAGAATATCAACACATCCTAGATGCAAAGTCATGCATATTTAACCAGAAAGGTGTTTTGAGTTGTTGATACTGTTGACAGATGAGGATGGTAATTGAGATTGTCAGAGCAATTGGTTTGCCCTTGCAAATGCAATCCTCCCATAATATTGTAATAATTGGGGTCTGGGTTTCTAGGCAGCTTTGAAAGATCTCAATCCTGAAAGCTTTGAGTTACCAAATGCTCTTTAATTTTACCTGAGACAACTTTAATCCCTGTTTAAAATCAGATATGCATATTGCAGAAATAGAGAAAAAATCTACAGCTCACTCCTACTGATGCTAAGAAATGTGGTAAATTGATTTGTTTTCCTCAAATTGACTGCATCTCCTTTGAATTTATTAGTTGTAAACAAGGAAGTCTCCAGCCTTCTCAGATTTTGTAATACATAGAATCATAAATGGTTTGAGCTGCAGTTCCAACCCCCTGCCATGGCCAGGGACACCTCACACTAAACCATTTCACCAAAGACTCCATCCAACCTGGCCTTGAACACTGCCACAGATGGAGCATTTATCACTCCTCAGGGCAACCTGTGCCAGCACCTCAACACCCTCACAGGGAAGAACTTCTTCCTTATATCCAACCTGAACTTCCTTTGTTTCAGTTTGAACCCATCACCCCTTGTCCTATTGCTGCAGTCCCTGATGAAGAGTCCCTCTCCAGCATCCTTGTAGCCCCCTTCAGATACAGGAAGGCCAGGCTGGACAGAGGCTTGGGCGGTATGGCCTAGCGTGAGGTGTCTCTGCCCATGGTAGGGGGGTGGATCGTAAGGTCCTTTCCAACCCAAACCATTCAATGAGTCTATGATTTAAAGGGTTGTGTTTCCCTATGAGTAAGCAGTGGAGCTGTTTCCTCATAGTGTGACAACCCACTATCACTGGAAACGCTGAGCTCTAGACCTACTCTTACAAACGTAAGACAGGAATATTAAACACGTAAGACACGAAGCACTTACCATCTGACAGTACAGGACAGCCAGATTGACCAAAGCAGTTGCCACACTGGGGTGTTTTGGGCCAAATGACTTCTGTCTGATTTCAACTGCTAGTTCGTAGAGAGGAACAGCCTTGTCAAGTTTTCCCTAGAAACAACAGGGGGGAAATGATTCAGTTCTTTTGTGTCAGAATGGCAACAGTAAAATCTATTTTAAACAAAAAGCCCTGGAGAAGATGTAGCTGTTTCCAGAATAAGGGTTTAATTTTGGTTAATTCATACTTATATTCTGCACAGATTCTTTATCATGAATATTGATTAGGATCTAATTTTCCCCAACACTGAGCACATTCAACTCCCAGGTGATGTGTTTCTCAGCTATGCCTATCTCTTTCAGAATGTGTTTTTTCTCCACGAGTGTGTTCATTTGTATTTCCTCATCCTGCCATAGATGAGAGCAGAGTTTATTTTTTGTCCTGAAGGGCCTACATTTTACCAGTGACATAGGAATGGGAATGTAGCTGCCTTAACTTTTGGGCAGTTTTCCATGTACTGAAGTGGTGTTCACACTATCTTCCCTGGAATAGCCACAGTGTCTGATGCCATTTCAAGTACCTGTTGCTTCCCATTTGCAATATTGAGGCACTGGCTTCTTGACTTTGGTTTCTCTCTCATATTCCAGCTAGTTTTACTGGAGATAATTTTTCCAGCAGATCTGTTTTCCTCCAATCTGCTCACATATTAACTGGATAGACTTCACAAGTATGCTTAGGCATCTCTTCTTAGAATGTGAATTCTCATATTTAATAGCAATTAAATACTGCAAACTTCCACTGTAATGGTGAGAAATGGATCACTGGAATTGCAAGATTTGAGTTGTCTCCTTATGTTTTCAAAGCACCACCAGTTCGAAGATGTTCAGTAACTCATCTGTAGTACGTATTTATAAATGTGGTATGAAAAAGCTAGTGGCTTTTTGGAAACACACCAAGGCTACTTGCCTACTTCTTTATGAACCTTTTATTGGTGTGGATAAGCAACAGTTGATAAATATTCCCATGCCCCATTCCTTCTGAATTGAAGACTAACAATGCAAGGCATTACAGTTAATCTAAGTGGTAAGAAAAGGTAACAGGCTTGTGCTTACCGTCTTTTTGTACAGCACTGCCAGGTGTTTCACAGTGTAAGCTAAGGAGGGATGATGTGGAGACAGTGCTCTCCTCCTGATGTCTAAAGCTTTCTCATAGAGTTCCTCTGCCTTGTCATAGTGCTTCTTCTCATTGTACAAGGCTGCAAGGTTGTTCAAGGACTGTGCACAGTCGGGGTGGTCGGGTCCCAGGACTCTCTCTCTCATTTCCAAGGAGCGCTTCAGGAAAAGCTCTGCTGTCCTGCAGAATACATTCACTCAGTCAGCAGTATCTGAAAGCTGGGAACATCTGTACAGGCTGAAGTGGCTGTTTGAAACAGAACAAACTCAGCCTTGGAAACTGCACAGACTGGCATCTGGGAGTGGACTCTCCTCAGAATAAGCAAATGCCAGAGCAGAAATTCACTTACACAATGAGGAACTACACATCCCTGACACAGACCTGCTATGTCTAGGATGTAGACGGCAAGCTAGTTAATATATTCCTGTGCAATCCTATATTCCCCCTGTTGTAAGGACTGAAAAGCCAGTCTACCACATTTCAGCAAACATTACCCTAACCCATGGCTGCTCTTTAATTCAACCTTCATCTTCAGTTATGCAAGTAACCCTTCCTTGTTCAAAACAGTCTGGGTACAGTAGTCAAGTACTTCCATGGATAAAACAATAGTGAGATATGAGGTAAAGGTCCAGAACACGTTTTTCAAGGAACTTTAAAGAACATGAACCACATTATAGGGCTGAACAGACAGCTTTCACACCAAGGCGAGAGGGACTGGAACAGGATTTTACGTACATCGAGCTAGCTTCTCATAGAAGAAGCTGTCTAGAAGTGACAAAGTAGAAAAGACTCTGCAATGCCACCATTCAAGTACTGCCCTGTTAAAAGGGTATATACTTTGTCTCGCTAGTGTAGTACTACTATTCACTACAGATTTACAGCACCTCTATGAGGAACAACGGGTGATCCCCACATAACAATGGCAGCATCCATTATAACCAGGCAGTCTGTCATCCTGACATGCAGACAAATTCTGTGTGACACTATTCCCAAGAGGTCAGCTTAGGAAATTGGAAAAATCCATTTCACATTACAGGAGAAAAAAAAAAATCATTTATACACAGAACTGTAGGTTCAGTTCTGGAGATCTCAGAGGAATGTCAGAAGGTCTTCACTCTGCAGGGGCTAGAGGATGATGTGATCTAACATACATAACTGAAGTGACAAGCCCTTCTGTCACTGGTTTCATTCTAACTGCATCAAATGATCAAAAAAAATCAATCTTGGACTTGCTGATTCTGAAAGGACACACAATATCCAGTTAAAACAATGACTTCAAGCTTCAGTAGCACAAAGTTCATCCTTTTGCTCACCTATGAAATAGTGGAGATGCAGTTACTCTAGAAGTTTGGTTGCGTTGGACAGGAACTAGATATGAATAATGAGGAACATAAAATGATCTTGTATGAAATTAGATAGGTGTTACTCCTCTATTATCAGTCACTTCATGACGGAAAACTGATGGAAAACCCCACATTTCCAACACTTAAAAATCAACACCTTCACTATAAAGGTCCTGCATTTAACAGAGATTCCATGTGCAGATCCTAAATTACAATGTATTTACTTCTGCAGCTCCCCAACAACTACTGTGACATAAACATCAGATACAAGAAGAATGTAAAATACTTCCAGAACTCACTCTGTTTTTTTTCGCTGTGCACTTTCTTTTTTCTCTGAAAAGATTTAATGTGACTTTACAACTCTCTCACAACACATACTTTTAGGCTACTCTGCAGCCTGAAGAAGTTCATGTGAAGAGCGGTGTCTTGCCATGCAATTAGAACTATTCTGTACCTTTTATTCCCCTCAACACCCCTGTTTATCTGCTCTTAGAACACTTTGTGCTGCTCTGTTCTCTTTCACCCTTAAAAAGGCCAGCAGGGTAAAAGCCTCAGGATTCCAAGCACAGTGAATATTTAACTCATGATTTCTACTAATACTGATATTTTGAGTGTTTTTTACAGCACAATCCTGCCATTCACAGATGAGCAGTACAAAAGAGGGTCACAAAATAGAAAAGCTGAGTAGAGGAGGCACAAATGTCAAGAAAGTACTGATATGTGCAATGAAGGCTAGTTTCAATGGTGGAACAGCAATTCTGAATGCAAGAAATGTACTGTCTTGGTAAGTACTCACATACTAACAGCATCATCTCTAGAAATGATGAGTGAATTTCACAGCAAACAAACGCCAGTAGAATGATCAGGGACAGCCCCATATTTGATCATGTGCTCACATTTAGTGCTAGTTCTCAAATGCTTTACCTCCGTTTACATCTATAGGAACACTCAGTGATTGTATCACAATTAATAACACTTACTCCAGATTATTCTGCAGGTAGTAGAGGACTCCAAGCTCATTGAGGGTTCGAGCATTATCTGGTGTGTCCTTGCCTAAGGTGAGCTCTTCCAACTGCAGGGCTCTTTGGCGTAGGAGAGCAAAGCCACACTATGGCAAAGCACAAGGTACTATAAGCCAATCCCCATTACTGTGAAAGTACAGCTAAAGACAGAACATCAAAAGACTTTGTTTGGTGACGAAGGAGCACAATAATCCTACCTAGGTTCTGTTTTCAAGCTAATTGGCACAGAAACATTTGTTTATTTGCAATCTAACATGGAATTTCACACAAAATGCTTCCAGGAATTTCAAGTTACTGTGCTGTCCTACCGCTTTGTCTTGTATCACACACACTGATCTGCTTAAACTCTGCAGTTCAAATAACCAATTCAGATCAAATTCTTAGGTTTCTACACTGAAAACCAATTTATTCTCCTATCATAAATGCCATTTACAAATATATATGAACTATTACGCCAGGCTGGATCATTGTAAAATGTTCCATGGATCATTGTAAATGGGCTGCCAAGCTAATGCTTACATGCAAAGTGAATTACAAGTAAAAACTGCAGCCACTGTTACACACTCCACCTATTCTCCATCTTTGCAGTCTTAATACAAAGATTTGTGCAGCAGAACTTGTTACAGAAATGGACAAAATCATCATGATCCAAATTCATTTCTACTTAAGCACTGTGGAAATAGAAACATTCTTATGGCCTTTCACTACTTTTATTAGAGGTACAACTTAGAGCTCTGAAGTTACTACCTGAGGTTACAGTACAAGCACTGCATTACAAACAAAGCCTTAACTCAAGAATAGCAAGAGGAATCTGTAGCTGAAAAGCACAGAATACAAAATGGGGAAAAAACTTAGTACGGCACCTAAAATTGTTACTTGGATTATTCACTGCAGTAAATCTGTTCATCAGTATTAGGATAAACGTCTCAGTCCTTCCGGAGAACACCTTATTCCACTGCCAGTTCAACAGCCAATTGTATCAGCAGTAATTTGACACACCCAAATGAACGTACCCACTTCTTTCTTTTCCACCCCTTCTCAACTCCACACCAGTCGGACTGATGCATCTCCACTCATAGCAGAGGTAAAAGGGCAGTTATCAAAGCTACTGCTAGGCTATTTCACTACATATGCCCTCAATTATCCACAGCATTGGAGCTTTGTCAGCTCTGCAGAGGTGCTTTTTCACCCATACAGCAGAGCCACAACATGTCCAGTTGTCAAACATCTCCTTACCAAGCTGCCTTTCCTCCTTGCTGCTTTTTGGCGTATTCTGAAGGACTTCTTCCTCAGTTGCTCAGCTTGTACATATCTGAAAACAATTACAGTGTTAGGAGAATGCCACAGGTAGCACCAATGAGTATTCTGGAAAGCCTCTAAATTACTGGAGTGTATAAATTTGAGGAGAATTTCAGAATCTTGGGGACAGAAATCACACTTTTTGTCAAAGATAAAAATATTCAAGATGCTTAGGGCCAGACATTGCTCCTCCTTTTTCTCTAGAAGTTTGTTGTTACATGAAAAGCAGATGTTGGCCTCTACTTGGGTGGCTTGCTACAGGAATACAAAGGGGATGCTCATGGATGCATGGGAATTCATGAAACTCTAAAACAGAATCAATGAATGAAACACTGCTTCAGGAGGAAAATCTTTGCTATTACTTTTGGCCACCTCCACATACAAATATCAGTGTAGTTAAGCTTACTTGTTCTGCTTTTGGTATAAGGTTGCAAGTGCATCAAGTTCACGGGCTACCCGAGGATGCTCAGCTCCATAAGCATTCTCAGAGATTTCCAGTGCCTGTTTATACAACTGTTCAGCATTCCCAAACTTCTTCCACTGCACATAAACTCCTGCAAGCTGGTGCAGTGACTGTGCCACCCTCGGGTGGTCTGGATCCAGCGCAGTCTCACGGATCTCCAGAGAGCG
This sequence comes from Forpus xanthops, assembly GCA_032466535.1. Taxonomy (NCBI): domain Eukaryota; kingdom Metazoa; phylum Chordata; class Aves; order Psittaciformes; family Psittacidae; genus Forpus; species Forpus xanthops. The sequence goes on from JASSUY010036176.1 coordinate 19,313, forward strand.
CTGCAGAGGGGCTACAGCCTGGAACAAAGAAGTTCAGTGCATGATGGCAGCACGCAGCACCCTGCATGCCACAACGACTTCACAACTGCAACAGAAAGCACACACTGAGCTCTGCTTAATTTGCCTTCTTGCTGTTACAACAATCTCTAGATGCACTTACCTGACTGAGAAGACCTAGGTCCTTAAGAAACCGTCCCAGGGTCTCATAAAGATCAGCCAGGCAGATCATACTTTCCTCTCCCTCACAGCTTTTCTCATATTCTTTCAGAGAGTCAAAATACTCAGCTGCCATAGAGCTCTTATCTTTCCCAACCAGCTGCCAGTAACTCAGCAATTCTGCAAAATGTCCCCTGTTTTAACAAGGAAATAAGAAGCTCATCTTATCTCTGATACCCCTCTATTCAGACTCATGCTAGCTTAGAAGGGCCATATGCGTGAATGCTGTCTTTAGGCTACAGCATCTACAGACAACTCATAGAGAATAAGCTGTTCAACAGCAGTATTTATTTGTCCCTTTACCAACCCCCCTATGTAACAGAATAGAAAAAAAGATGATTTATGTGACAACAGCTTTTAGCATTTCAGCCTCTACTATTTCAGTTCTTTTAATAAATATCTGTCATTATCTGATTTATATTGACAAAAAATTGCTTTGAAATGTTTCTAACTGCCAAAGCAATCGCTGCTTTGTACCTTTTGTAAAGGTTTTGTGATACAAAGAGATTCAAAAGACACTTGTGTAGCTTTTGCTTATCACCCTGCTGTTGGAAGAGCCAGGGAAGTTCATCTGCACTTCTCCAAGTCACTCGGTCTCGACTATTGAGAGAAAAGCAAAGAAAAGTAAACATTAAAACTCCAAAAGGCCTAAAAGAACTTGCCAATTTTAAGTGAAAACTAGGCAAGCATACAACTGCCATGCCTGAATGTCTAAACAGACTGACTACTGTAAGACCTATGTACTCCATTTTCTCACAGCTTCATTTTAGTTTCACCTCAGAGCTAGTGCAACCTGCAAGTGCCCCACAGGAAGCTGCTCCTCTCTCCCCTATGGGCTGACCTGCACTGTTAGCAGGACTGCAGCCCTGCAGCAGCCCTCCATCTCTTTGTGACTTTTCCCTGGCACACTGTGGCTCTCTTGGCTTTCTGCTCCCCAATAGTGGATGCTCTGAGGAGCAGCAGTAAGCAATAGGCCACAGCTGGGACACACTAACTCAGGACTGCAAATGCAAACCACTTTTCAAGCTGGATGTGAACTTGTAGCTTTCCTACTGGACCTCCTCTTGTATATGTGCTAATTGCTTGCTGAACACAAGTTGTCCTCTGCTTCTCCAAGTTCCAAGCAACCTCAAAGTTCCTACCATTTACTGGGAGTTAAAAATCCACATGGGGTCAGTTACCACAAAATAAGTGATGTGGAAGAAATTCCTTCCCATTCCCCTCCATGGTCATCAGTATCTTCCAAGATTAAAAAACAACATATCAGTAATAAACTTGACCCTCACAACTAGGGTGTTGCAGAGTTATTCTGCTGAGTAATTTACTAAACTGAGTCAAAGAAGCTCTACAAAGAAAACAAAAATATCCATGAGGCATAAAGCCTGCAGTTTAACACATCTTGAGGAATTCTGACGTACCTGAGCTGCATGGTGAAATACTCCACTAGTTTTTGTCTATAGGCAGAAAGAACATTTTTACCTTCTTCCATATACTCTAATCTCACCATCTCCCAAGCCTGAAAAACAGTATAATTGAGAGAAAATTCATTTGTTTATTAAGTGCTGATGATATACAGGGTGCCTATGCAAGATTTCTTTATGAAACACATCTTGTAGAACTGAAAACCTTTTGATGACAAAAGCACTAGCAACAGATTGTCTTATATTAGACCAGAGCTCTGGTTATGCACATAATAGTCCCTTCTCTTTCCATACTGCTTGTTTTTTTTCAGAACCAGTGTTTCACCATAGAATCATTGAATAGTTTTGGATGGAAAGGACCTTAAGATCATCCAGTTCCAACCCACCTGTCATGGGCAGGGGCATCTACCACTACAGCATGTTGCTCCAAGCCCCGTCCAACGTGGCCCTGAACACTGCCAGTGATGGGCAGCCATAGCTTCTCTGGGCACCTTGTGCCAGTGCCTCACCACTCTCACAGGGAATAACTTCTTCCTTGTATCTAATCTGAACTTCCTCTGTTTCACTTCAAGCTCATCATTCCTTGTTCTATCGCTAGTCCCTGATATATAGTCCTCTCCAGCATCCTGTGTTTTCTAGAATATATGCAGTTAACAACTAATAGATCAGAAGTTTCTGAAGTTTTGAAATGCCAGGTTTCAACTGCTGAACAATAATGGCCAATACTAATGTCACAGTCCTAGCAGTTTTCAAGGTGATTCTAACATCAGATCAGACATTAAGGAAAACAGATAAGCAAACACAAACATCACAGTCATTCCAGTTAACAACAGAACTGCTCTAAAAACCAGCAGGGGCTCAGGGGATGCAGTTTCACTTGCACATGCTTAGATTACAAAACCTACCTGGAGGTGCTGGAACTTCAGCAAACCACAGCCATATGTCAGCAAACACATTCTGTGCAGGCTGTGCACGAGCGAGGCTAAGGCTGCAGAAGACAGCTCAGGATAAAGTTCCATCAGTTCTGACTCACTCACACCATTGTGGCTAACACCAATGACACACAGTATCTACAACATAGAGCACAAGTATTTTATAGGTGGAAGTGCTTGCTGCAGAGCTTACTTACGCTGAAATTCCAAGAAAAATACTTTAGGAGCCAAGGGAAAAACACCTGCCTACACAAGCCCTTTCCCCTCTTCAGTCCTCAAAGAACAGCCCTCAGTGTTAATGGATTAACATTCTAGTAAGTAAAGTGCCAAATGGGACACTCTCTGACAAACAAATGGCTCCTTCAATTTTCCTCTAAAACACTGGAAAATAACTCCATTATGATAAAGAAGTTCCATCTCAGTAAAATACGCGGAAGGTCTTATGCTGCCAGCACCACAGAACTTCTAGCAAAAATTAAGTGTCATGTCCTAATCAAATCAATGTTCCACATAACATGGAAATTCTGCAAAGGTAGGTAAAGGAAGCAGAAATCTAATAAGCAGTGCCCTGTATCCACAAGATCCCACGTTCTGATTACATTTACTATGCTCAGTGTAGTTAATCATTGGATGAAGGCAGTGATCAGCAAGGAAACGCTATTTCTGTACCACATGATAGTGGAAAAGTTGTTTTGTGAGACAATGACTTAGTTGAAATTTAACACAAAGCAGTCAGATGTGCTATAGTTACACAAAAAGAGTGAATTCAATAAATAAAACTGTCCCTTCCATGCTAACAATACAGCCATCTCTAATCCTACATATGAACTAACATAAATTTGTATTTACTTGTAAATTCAGATTCTTTAAGGAAAGAATATACATTACCTGCAGAAGTAGAGACACATTCTCTGCTTACCTCTTTCAAAAGACCTTTCTCTGTATCACTCCGCAATGACTCTTGAATTGATCTCAGAACGAGCCTGTACAGTGACACGGTGTCTTGGCACTGCAAACACTGTTGAAGGGTTTCATCTATATTTCCTGTATTTCCAAGACTGAGCAGAAAGACAGAAAGCGCATGGTTTAGAATATCAAATTTGGCAGAGTAAGATGAACTGAAACTACTGACAAGCTCCAAAAGGCTCTGAATTCCTACTGGGTTTAAAAGCTGCACAGGTCTTGCTGCGATTAAACACAGAAGAGGTGAATTCCTGAAGCCACCTTCTGTTATAGTGTGTGTCTGATTTCTCTAAGTAACTGCAACATTCTTATTTATTAAAAAGAAAGTATGTTGCAGTGTTCTTTCCTCCAACAGGAGCACAGAACAGAAACATCAGGTTGGATAAAGGTAAGACCACATGCTGCTGTTTCACTTAATGCATTTACAAAGCCTGTTTTCAGGAGCAATTAAGCACGCCAGGACATAAAACAGAAACAAAAAATAATCAACATCAGTCATCCAGAGTAAATTACCAATCAGTGTATCATCTCCTGGGAGTCTCTCAACTAAAAATGCATCTTTCTCAACAAGGTGAGGTCTAGGTTAATAATAAGCCAATGTACTTATTAAGTATTCTCTTGCACAAGAGGGAATATTAATTTTCTCCACAGGAGGAATTATAGGGCAAAGTACCATATGCAGGATGTTACACTAAACAGTTGTTGAACTCCATTTAGCCTTAAAAATCTGTAAGGCAAACTGTCTGGTACATCAGTAATACAAGACTTGAATTAAATTGTTTAATAAAACAATGCCAACGCTCCTCAAATACCTTTAAAAAGCATTGAAGCAACTGACATACCCAGAAAGCAAAATAACAGAAAAAAAATAAAATCAGAACAAAAGAGCGAAAAAAAAAATAGATAAAACTATGCTCAAAATGATGATTGTATACCCTGGTTACTCTTCCCATGGCATGTACAGTCAGTGAAAGAGGGAAACTGCTGCCCCACTGTTTTCTCTTAACAAGATTCATTCTACGCTAAAAGAATGTATTTCAAAATGCTAACAGACCTACTTCAGGTCTTCTAATACAGTGATGAGTATAACAATTTCAAGATCATCTCAACTTACCAGGCAATGGTTTTGCCCAAGAGGGTGACATATAAAGCATTGCAAGTTGCAGCAGAACGACAATGTCTCTCAAGCTTCTTCTCCTACAACATTTTATACAAAGTCTGTAAGCCAAGATGAAATTAACTGCACCAATGACATGCTCACTATTCCACAAGAAAATGAAAGTTCTAGCTATGCTTCTGTCTGGAAGAACTGAAGACTATGAATTGATGACCAGCACACACAATACTGTGTGGTTTTGTAGCTATACGCACATATAAGTGAAAGTTTCATTTTGAATTTAAAAGAGTCAAGATCTAACCATCATATGTCTCAAGATGAGGATTACATTGTAGAATTGGTCTCCAAGGCAAAGTTAAAGGCAAAAATACTTTCTTCCCCACTCTGCCAATCTTTGTCACAGTATTATGCAATATTAAACCTTCTATTATTCTAATACAAAAGAATATTATATTTTTCAATTACAAATATTCTATAAAAGAAATTATGAATATTCTATAAAAGAATAACATGTTTACAGCAGTATGTGCAACTGCACTGCTTTTGTGTTAATAATTTATGCTGTTCCATCTGTTTCAGTGCTATGAGCTGTAGGGTAAAAAAACAGCATGCTGTTTTGATCATTAGTATTTAGCTAAATATAATACTTTCCTTTGGCACCCAGGCCTGTATTTTCCATTGAGTTTTACTAGAGTAAGGTACTTTAGAAGAACTGCAACAGACATACCTGCTCTTTGGTCAATTTAACATTTGCAGAGTTACATTCTGCACTAATGAGAGATTTAACATCTTTGGAATTGAGTGGATCAAGATGAAGAGTGGGCCACAACCTTTGGTAAGAGAGAAGAAAGTCATATTCAGACCTTATTAAATAGAACACAAAAGGGAAAAAAAGACATCAAAGTTCCAGACCTTTCTGAAGATTTATATCACAGCAGTAATTGAGGCTATTCCCTGTTACTAAGAAATTCTGGTCATCACAAGTCAAATTTCCGCTTTTAGCCTTATCCTGCACCTACATCATGGTATTGTGGTTCTTCATGTGCATCTGACTACATTTAATATCCTCTTCTATATAGTGACGTGGACAGATCCATCACAGTAAATCAAAACAGCTAAAACCTGTTATCTGCAGCTGCAATAGAGAAGCTTATGTTGTCCTTAATAGTTGCAAAAGCATATCCTATTACAGTCCTTAATAGTTGCAAAAGCATATCCTATTACAATCTCCAGATCTTGGCAAATCTGCTGTTTGCTCTTCACCAAGTAACTGTAATTTAAAACAACAATTCTAACCCAGGCTACTTTGAAACAACTCAGAAATATAACATACCTCCAAGCCTGTGGACATGTTTCTACATTCACTGATACAATCACTCTCACATTCACTGGCAATGGATCTATCAGCCACTTCATATGCTTCTCGGCTTGCTTAAAAAACAAATTTTGCTCCTTAATACAAAGATTGTTCAAAACAATGCCAGAAGTTGATATATTTCACTAACTGCACAGCTCAGTGAAAACAGGCTTAAATTCTCCAGCGTCATCGCATCGCAGAATAGTTTGGGTTGGAAAGGACCTTAAGATCATCCAGTTCCAACCCTCCTGCCTTAAAAAAAATGTTCATAATGTGGATCTTGAAACCATACTAAATGACCCATTGACATGCATGAACATGACTGTATATAAAACAAAGCAGATAGAATACTATCGCTGCAGTGTTTACCTCTAGACGTGCTGTTTAGAGCAAAGCAAACATTAAAATTTCTATTACAGATGTAGCCAAACTGATTACAACAGTTGGGATTTCCTCTAGACTGACAGAAGTATTTCGAAGACATACCTGTATCTGGTCAATAGAATCAATAATGATAATAATGCTGCCTTGATGACGTGCAGAAAGTTTTTCCAGCCAACGAGGGAACTCTTCCAGGAGTTTAGCTGGATCGAAAGTCAGAGGTGACACTAACGAAGAGTGTTGCATAAGCTGCGGAATTACAAACACATATAACTAATTCGACCTTAAAGACTCTCACGAAAGAAATCCTGTAGATGCAGGAAAGAAACAAACCAACCAACCCTCACACTATTTTGGCACAAACTAGTCAAATTCACACAGAAATCTTTCCTTCTAGTATATGCAGAAAGCTGGCATATGCAGAACAAAGACCATTTATTGAACTCGCTGTGTAAATTCTAGAGAGATAACCCGAGGACAAGGGATGTGGAGACTTAAATGGCTTAAAAGTTGCAGAGATTAAACAAAGACTTCTAAAATACATGAGAAAATTGCAAGGAGAGCAAAAATTAATTTCACTTTTCACACAGAATCACACAGAATCATTAGGTTTGGAAGGGACCTCTGGAGATCACCCAGTCCAACCCCCTTTCAAGGCAGGGCCCCTCTCAGGCTTCTCTATACTAAACAGGCCCAGCTCTTGCAATCTCTTCTCATAAAGAGAGATGCTCCAGACCCCTGATCATCCTTATTGGCCTCCACTGGACCTTTTTCTACAGGTTTTAATCCTCTGAGGTCCTCAGTGGCACCCTGTGAAAGAAGAAGAAAGCTGAGGCCCTGGCACAAAAATACTCCCCATATATTTATCACACAATAAATAAATAAATTATCATAGGAGAGAGACTAGTTCAGGAGCAATATAGTACCAAATAATGAATACAGCCTCAAGTTTCTAAACACACAGACTGAAGAGGCACCACGTGCCTCTCTCATTGGCCAGATGGAAGGAAAGTTTAGAAGAAGCCTATATGGTTTTATATCAATCAATATAGGTTACTGGAAGCACAACTGCCAATGCCAATCTATTGTGAATATCCCAGGGATGCTGTTTAACTGATCTGTATTCAACACATATGATCCAATTCCTCCATTCTATAATGACTTACATTTGTATTACTCTGAATTGATGTAGAAAACCCTGAAACCCGTAGAAGATTTCATCTTTTCAAATACAAATACACACACACAGGTACTTTCCAAAGAATTATACAACACAGGGTATGTAATAATACAGCTTACCTTTAAAGTAAGACGTTTGATTATCAGTGCAGATTCTGAACTGGTAGACATGGGCCTCCCAACAAAGTGATAAAGAATTAGAGTGTTTGGGGAATGCTTCTGTTGCAATTGAATCCTAATGAGAGGATAAAAATAAAGAGCGGGCACTTAACAGACTGTAACTTTGCAAATATATCTCAAATCAAAGCAATCAGTTTTGCCAAAGGAGATGGACCGTCTGAATTAGAGGTGTTCAATGGTCATCTTGCAAAACAGGATAGACAACTCCTGAGATACAACTGAACTTTTTGTGTCCGATTCAAGTTTTGTTCTCTCAGTACTAAGAGCCATTAATAAGTGCCTTTCCTGGCACTGGACAGTTGTATGTCACTAAACTGCTATGAAGTAATGACACTACCAATTTATTTTTATGTCAGCACATTTTGTCATAGCATACAAGTGACCATAAAATGCATTTCTATGATAAATTATTAGGTTTAAAAGAATCCAAAGCATGCCCTTTCTGTATCAGAGAAGGGCAACGCTACTGAGGTACTGATACCAAAAAGACAGATCTGTAGGGTATTAATATTGGAGGCAGAGAGATGTCAAAGGCAGTCTAGATGAAATTAGCTACTTAATTATTACACATCTTTCCAGGATGCTTTAGTTACTTCAGTGCTTTGTAAATTCTCCCATTTTACCTCTAAATTCATAAAATGTCTGAAATAGAAACCATTTTTTTTTAATCCATCAATCATTCATGTAAAAAAAACCCAATAGTTTAAAATACCATTTTGACAGAAGGAGAGATTTCCCAGAGCCTGGTCCTCCTGATACAAGCAGAGGTGGAATTGGTGCTGGTGCTGCTACCAAGTCATTTAGACGTTCAAAGTACTATAAAAAAAGGCAACAATCATTATTCCACGGTTTAAAGGAGAAATAAAGTGCTTGGTATTGTAAACTATCTAGACAAAAAAGGCATGTACAGATTTATTAAGGTATGAGAATAACTACTGAAATGCAATACTGTACAAGTAAGTTATCTAATTAAACATATAAACCATAGAATTTATTATCTCTTTTAAAGAAATAATGAAATACATACAACATTTTTTCAAAACTATTTTAAAATGGAACTTTCAGTCCTAATAAACTGAATTAACAAAAATAAGTAAGACATCTATATAAGACATATGGCTTTTTCTAGCCTAAGGAGTAACAGCCTGAAGGATGCTCTCAGACACAGCTTCTTCTGCAGAAGTACAACTTGCCTAACGAGAGATGGATAGGAGTGATGACTTTCGTCTTCATCCATATACATTTCCAGTGTACTTACTTTCTCAAATCCCAGCTCACATGTTGAATTAGAGGCCTGCTGAAAAGCTTCCATCTGCTCTTGCTCATCATGTGCATCCCACAATACATCACCAAAAACTTCTTCTTCAGGAGCAGTGGACTCTTCCTTATTACCTAAATCCTTGCCTTCTAGTTCTGTCATTTCACATCCCAATATATCCTAAGTAAAAAGAAAATTACATGGAGAAAACTGCAACTATAATTCTTAATTGTGCAGCCACATTTGGTGCTAGTCTCATTTCTACTGTATATGACAAAGCTCTATTAACATCACTGTGCTTATTTCTTTAAGACTAGCACAGAACATAAATAAATGAGCAATTACATGAAACCAAGTTAAGTCTGAATGCACAGGTCTCAAGACATTGGATTTAGTCTTCTCATAGTGGAAGCAACTCCTCACAAGGAAGGATAAGGAAACAATGGACTGTACAATCTTTCTTTATCCTATGATATGGTTAGAGAGAAATTCAAAGAATTTAAGCCACAAATAGACCCCTTCCCACTGTTAATTCCTGTTCTTGTCCCTAAAAGCACTCATCAGTTTGGGTTTTTATTTTCCACTTGCAGATTTCTTTGCTTGTCAGATATTAACAATAAAAACACAAAATAATCCTTTAAATTACATCTAAGTAACACGTAGCAATCACACTGACATCATTTAAGGTCATATATCAGGGTAGGAAGAGGTAAAAGCTGAAATGTATCGTGTACTCTACCTGTTTAATTATCTTTTCCACACAATTATAGATTTCATATGTTCCTTCCTCCACATCTCCACTATGATCAATCATCTGAAAAAGTAAATAGCAAAGCATGATGCAAATCTAAACTCAACTGGAAACAGTAGTTAGGGCTTCTAACAAAAACATCCTGGAACACACTTAAATTCCATTCTGTTGCCTTCCTTAGGCAGGATTCACTTTGTCTAAGCTTTTAAAAGCTGGGCATCTAGTTCCAGTAGTTCTCTCTGTAGAGGAAAATAAATGGCAGATGATCTATTCTGAGAGGGGAGCAGTCTCTCTGGAGCCACACTTCTTTCTCTTCTATGGCTACAGAGAGGCCTTAGACAAATAACTTTGCCATTTAAATGGCTAAGCTCAGGTGAGAAATCCTATCCTTATAGAATAGGGATATTTTTTTTTTTCAGTGAAAATGCAGTGGCTGTTTTTCTTCTCTGCTACTGGAAATCTTACAACATTCATAGATTCCAGCTTCATCAATCTGCTCACGTAATGAGCATCGAGAGCAATGAGTTCAATGCGATTTATCCTAAAATGTGGGACTACTAGCACTCTATGTTGTTTACAGCAGGAAAACAAGCCTTTTAGCATTCATCAGTCTTTAGAATGGTATACCTTTGCTTTGCTCACATGAGAGATTTGCTCAATGAACTGTTGCACTGAAGCTGAGCTGCCTCTGCCATCCTCCTTTCTGTGGTAAATGAGCCGGGGTTTTTCTTCTGGATTTCTCAAGAAGGCTTCTTCACAGTCCTCCAACAAACAACTAGATTGGAAATCAGCATTCCTGTGCTATATTACACTGCTGTAGTAAATAGTTCAATCAACACAAGCTCCAAAGATGGGTTTCACTGCAAAATCTAATTCAAAAGTCGTATCTATTTACAAAAAAGGGCAAGCAAATATCTCAGCAGAGAACTTAGGATAAACTCTTAAGCAAGGAAAAGCTAAGACAGAAATGCATGCTCTCTATACCAAAACCATGAAAAAAAATTATTATTTTTTTATGATCATTGTTTTGTAAATTAAAAGTTGATCTCCTGTCATACCAATATGCAGACTGAAGGTTAATTGCCTTGCAAGGCAAGAACATGGAGACACATGATTAATAGTCACACGATTAATAAACACCATGTACATGCCCTCTTGTCACTTATGTGAAGGCTCTGTTCTATTCCTTGTCTTCTTTAGGAAAAGTCCTTTAGTATTTGTCAGAGGTAGATGATCTTTTCATTTTTAGTAGTTCAAAAGGAGGATTACACATCTCCAAACTCAAAAGCTCTTTGTATTTATATATGTGAATGACAACCCTGGATATCATTCCCAGTAATCTATCACTGTTCCACAAGGAACATTACAACTTGAGGATGCTGACAACAGCAAACAGGATCTCTTAAATATTATATTCTTTATGTGAGAACTACAATTTTCATCATATGTTTTCTAAGAGAAACTCTCTGAGTGAATATTGTTGGCAGGAACATTCCTTTGCATGGTTTATTTTTTTCTCCTTGTGGATTTCATTATTGAACACTTATGACCCACATACACAGAGATAATTTGGCAACACTATCCCCTCAGAGTTCCAATATCCCAAGCAGCTTATACTACCCTTCTACCAGCATAAATGGATGGCAGCTCTAGTCTGACTCCTCTATGAAAACAAACCACCATCTTTTGTAGCACCTGGCTGTTCCCTGAAGCACTCCACTGTTATAAATCTTAGCTAGTAGTGTCTTAAACCAGACTTTAACTCTCTGTGGACAGATGTTTCATTTACAGAAAGAGGTCTAATTAACACAAGAGCTCTAATAACACACAGTATTTGAAATTCCTATAGTTCAAAATCAGCTCCTAATATGAAACTTAATGTATACCAGCATTTCCAGCTTTTTGCTTTCATACATATGTTTTGGAATGATCACTCCATGATCCTTGGTATTACATTTTCTAATCTCTTTTTCTCTCTTATTCAGCAAAAGGAGACCCCTTCCTCTCCCAAAAACTAAAAATGCCCAAATTTCCCAGATGCACAACAGTCCTAACACCATTCTAAAAGTATTCTTAGTTTGGTGTTCTTCATTTAGTGATTCATGTTTCCTCTTCTAGAAGGTTAGGAATTTACTTACTGAAACAGAACACATGGAAACACTTTTGTTATAAACCCTTACGATTTCAGTAAATTAAGCTGCAGAAAGGTAGCATAAGGTACCACACAGGAGAGTCATACGATCAGTCCAAAAACCAGCCAAAGACAGAAAATGATATGTGACAGAATAAAAATGCTACAGCTAGGTGTAAATCTAGATAAGCACATGAAAAACACAGAGGACGTTCACACCGGCCATACTGAATTCCAAAGACTCCAGCAATATACACAACAGAGAGATGCTCTTGGAAAGCAAAATATTTCTGTGCTATAAAGACATCTTTCAATGCTGTGTTTTAAGAGTATCTGTAGCTACAAGAAAAAGGAAATGATACAAAGCTGATGTATTCTTTTAACTGCCTGCACCGGCAAACCTAAAGTTGGAAGGAGTATCACTTTGAAGATAAAAGCTTTGGAAAAGTACTGAGCAAAGCATCACATACATTTTGCTAAACTACAAACTCTGCATAGACTATCAGTTTCCATTTGCTTTACCAGTCTGGAAAACACTCACCTTGGCAAAGTTAAATGCAGGAGCAAAACGATTAATGAACTTTTTTCAATTTCCCATTTTCTTACATCCTTAAGAGGCCTTTCATATTCTTCTGAAAAATGAACAACTTGAAAGAAGTACCCCATTGTTTCACAGACTCTTTGAAGTTTTGGTGAGTAGTTCTGAAAGCAAATTTGAGTAATAGTGTTTCATTACTAAACCCGCAAAGCACTTGGACCTACTGGATACATTCCAGTTTCTTTTCTCTAAGCAGTTTCTTCCTCTGAAGTCCATGACAATACTGTCACTGACATCAGGCTACACTCACTAAAGCTTTCAAGAAATATTAGACATATTTCTGAGTAAGTATCAGAGTGGAAACAAACCAGCATGTAAGAGTACAAGCTCGTGAGGTACTCACTCTAATGAAGATGTCCACTTCTGGTTGAGTCTCATCAGTACCAATAATAAAACACCTTACTGTGTTACTCCAGAGAGAGTGGGAAAACAGAGGAGTAACCTGTAATAAACTGGCAACAGCAGCATCCCAATCATCTAAGAAATACAAAACAAAGTCAAGAGATCTTCACACCTGATTATACTGGGAAACAGGTAAGTTGTAATATCTTAACATTATAAATATTAGGTGTTATTTAAAATAGTAATAATATTTTTACTAAACCAGTATTTTAAATTTTAATTCATAGACTGCATATCATCAACGTCATAGAACTTGATAATGTGGCAAAACGAGCATTAAATATATTATCATTGCAATTATATGACCTTTGAAGAGGACTGATGAAATGGGTCCACAAAACCAAGCTGATAATTGTAAAATAAGTATGCAGAAATAATAAAATCATTCATAGTTAAAGTTGTTTTTTCTTTTCCCTCCAGATCTACATTTCTTTATTTTGATTAGACCATGTGAATAAATGACAGTGAAACATTACAGGAAATTCTCTCCGAGAATAAGTCCATTTCTTTGTGTAGCACTGAATGTCAAGTAGAAGCATATAGAAGCCTATAGAAGCAATGAATTTTAAAACCTTCTTAGGCTCTTCATTTTGTGGCTGGTCACTTTTTCAAGATAGGAGTAGGTTCTCCTTCCAGTACCACATGGGATGATGAAAGGATTAGTGTATGGAGCAGGAGCTACCATAGTGGGATCCTGCCCTCCCACTTTTCTGGCACATGCTTCGAATCACATCAGAGCCTGAAGGACTGAAGGAAAAAAGGAGAAACTGCCAGCAAAGTCAACTCCAAGCAGGAAAGGTTCCAGGGGTAGGGAAAGCAGAGCACCAGAAGACAATCTGGAAGAGGACATTTAGGAAACAAAGTTCCAGAGCAACAGTTATGGATAAGAAAATATCTAACACTGATTCAACATAACAATGCATACATCCTGTTCTTGTAATCACATTTCCATCAATGGCCCCTCACTATCTTCTTTAGTCAATATAAGCAACAAAATGGTATTTGGTTTATCCTCAACAAAGTGCCAATTGCTGCTGTTCATTAAAATCACTACTACACATATTCAGTCACCAAATATATTAACAGTAACAGCACTTATTGATACAGTTCCTTTGATTTTCACAATGAAGAATCCAAACAGCCCTCACATACCCATTCTTAAGAATGGACAGAAAAATGACGCAGGCACCTATAAACCCAGCCAAACAAACCACCATTACTTACCCCTGTTTATATTTGCAAATGGTCCCTCAACATCTATGGAGCTATGAGCAAATTCAGGCCCTCTGAAAGATTGCTGAAGTTGCATCATACTACCCATGGATGGCTCACTTCCCAAAGCTCCTCCATTCCAGTACTCAGATTGTGCTCCTGCAGCTAAGAATTGGAAAACAACAACAAAAAAAACCCTTTTTAACGCCACTAAACAAGGTAAATTACCAGTCCATTGCCATAAACCATTAACTGTAATTTCTACTCCTTTAGCAGATCTGCTCACACCTTTGTGTGCTGTAGTTCTAAACATGCACTTGTCCAAAGTTAATGTGAAGCTAAAGGATGAGCTTATTTGCTAATATATAGATTACTGACATCTGTTGGGCTCAAATGCTGACCTGCATTACAAATCAGGATTGCTGTAGTCATTTGGTATACCACAAAATTGACAACTTTTGTCCAGGAAAGTTCCAGCACTGAAAACCATAAAGGGGCTGTAGGTCAGAATTGAAATATAGTCTCTGTGCTGTGTAAAAGAGCTTTCATGGTATCTCTTCAAAGCATGCTTAGATTACACTTCTGCACAACACTCATGACACTAAATAAACCTTCCACAGAGAAAAATCAGGAAATTGAAAATGACTCAGAAAAAGGGAAGGGAAATATAAATTAAAAAATCAATTTAACACAAAGGAAGGCAGAAAAAACACATAAACCAGACTAGCTGTACCCCAGAAGTCCATCAAATGCATAGTTACTATGCAAAAAGCCAATCACTGCATTTTGAAATGTTGCTACTTTTAAAGATTGCATATTTACACCCCTGCCGAGATGTAACAATTGATCTCAGTAAGAGACACAGGTTAAGCAGCAGCACTTGCACACAGTTTTTCCTCAATAACCCTTCTTGTTACAAGAAATAATGGCGGGTACCCTTAAGAGTGTTAAAGTGCTAACAGTCTGCTACTATTATTGCTCTATTTTGAACCTGATGCAAAGTCAGCGGACTGATTACGTGCCTATTCAAATCCTTCCCATGCTATCAAATACCTCCTACAACATATAACATAGTTTTGCCTTTTATGTTATTAAGATTGCAAGGGCTTTCCTGTCAAAAAGTTCTTCAACAAAATTACTCTTGGTCAGTTCACGGTTGTTAAATACCTAACTGCTACTCTGAAAAAGACAGCAGCTGAGACAGGCATAGTGCATTACTCATAGACAGTAAGTCTAAGATTCCCTCTAGATTCGGGTGTGTTTTTTGGATACTTTGGAGTGTGATCCTCAGATCTAGAAATAGAGAACTCAAAAAAGACTAGAAAATAATGACTTGTTCATGGAACAATTTAAAAGAGTGCTCAAGTCACTGTGCCTAGACAGCGCTCTACTTTCTTCATCAATTCATTCACAGGACTAGAAACGTGGGGCTCCCACAATCTAAACCAAGCCTGTGAAGTCAGCTGCTTTTACTCTTTAAACTATTTTATGTTGATTTCTGCCCAGGTTTAAAACTTTTTTTTTTAAATAGGACCTAAGTACTTGACTTGTGCTTTACTACTTGGAAACCTCAGTCATATTCCAACACAAAATATTGAGGCTGAAATTCTCACCTGTAACATCTGTACAGTTATCATCAGAATCAGACTCTTCGGGATCAAACACTTGGATTCCTTGGGCCTGGAGTCTCTGAAGCTTGGTTTCTAGCTCCCGTTTGGCCCTCAGTAAGTCCTGAATCTCATTTTCTTTAGTTTCTCTAAAAATCTGTGAGCAGAGGAAAATACAAACCATAAATCTTTCAGTAATCAGTATCAGCTCCTCAATTCATACTATCTGGTTCAGATGGAAAAATAAGGTTCTAGCAGTCACTTAGCAAGAAAAGGTATGAAAATATAAACAAGAAGCTCTCAGGGGGCTATAAATGAGCAGGAAAAGTTTAAAATTATCTGATTTGACCATTTTAAACTTCAGCATACTGCTCAGACAGTTAGAAGCCTGCATTAGTTAGGTAAGTCTATTAAAAAGGGTAAGTAATATTTTACATCCTTTAAAGTTTATTATCTTCTAAATTCACCTTATGTAATAACTTTTTTCAAAGGCTCCCTTTTATTCCTGCATGTATTTTGGATTTTTTACATTTGCATATGGGAAGAAAACATGAACCTAAATTCAAAGAAATGACATCTTCTTCAAGTCTCAATTTCTCAAATAAGGTCAAAATCAATCCTCTTTTTATATACCTGCCAGACATTAACACCTGCTACAATTAAAGGTATCGACAATCTTCAAAACCATGCAAAACCATACCTACTGCTCTGTTTTGAGTGGTAGAAATACCACCATCTGCAGTAAAGAAAAAACAGAAGCATCAGCTTAGCATTTCAAGTCATCTCTCCAAAAGCACAAAAGCTTTTGCCTTTAACTGAGTATCACACTTCAGCAGCCAAGAGATGCACCAATACACACTTTAACGTAAGCTAGCAGTGTTTAACAGTACAATACTATACATAAAATCTATTCAGAAATAATGGAGCTCTGTGTTTATACATTCCTTCAGCATGCGTCAGTTTGCAGCCCAGGTTTTCCTGTCACCCTCAAACATGAGGACTTTCTGTGTTCAAGAATTTAGTTCAAGATGCATCATGGCATAGCCTCCTTTTTCGTCAGTCTTACAGAGATGTTTTGGTAAGGCTATCCTAAACAAAATAGACAGCTACAGCAATGATACTCCAATTACCATTTATAAGAAGGAGAGGTCCCTATGAAAGCTACTGGAGAAGACTTCACTGGGGAAATGTAACTAAATGACATCTATCTTCTTTTTGGTCCTTTTCCCAGGAAGGGAAGTCAAGCCATACCTTGAATTGCCTTTTGACCTTGTCTCGATCATGTTCAAAAGTAGCAGCTCTCTCCATGGCTTGGTATTTAGCTTCCAATGCACTTTCTTTCTCTCTAAGGATTTTCTGGTAGGTTTTCTGAAGTGCCTGAAAACATTTAATATACCGCTTTTCTGAGTGAAAGCAATCACTGATAAAAGGTTTTAGATTCCTCTTCAGCTCTGAATACAACGATGTTATCCCAAACACTCTACATCCCTCCTCACTCAGGGACACCACGGTCCCCATCCCAGAGGCACACCTCGACCACACACCAATGTCTCACCAGGACAGCGCTGGGGCAGGCACTACTTCCCCAGCACCTTAGGAAGGAAAAGCCACTTCACCCATCACCTCCCTGCCACAGCTTCTCTGCTCAGACCCCTCATCCGAGAGAGCAGCGGGAGCTACCTGCAGCTCTGCGCGAAGCCGCTTGTTCTCCCTGTCCAGTTTGGCCTCCTTCTTCACCATGGAGGCCACCTCGTTGTTCTTGCTGACGCGGAAGATCTCGTACTCCTTCTTCAGCCGCTCGTACTCGGCCACGCACTCCAGCTCCTGCACCGAGGCCGTCGATTTGAAGCTGGCCCCGATGAGGCCGCCGGGCCGCGAGGCACCGACGCGCCGCAGGGAGCCGCGCAGCAGCCGGGCCTTGGGCTTCACCTCCACCGGGATCTCGCAGGCCTCGCCGCCGCCATACGTGTCCTCGATCACCTCCCCGACCGCGCCTGCCGGGCTCACCAGGGACGACGCCGTCCCCATGACCGCGCCCGCAGCCGGCTTGAGGCTTTAACACCGAGCGGAGGGCCCTGCCGGAGGGGACATGCTGAGGGGAAGCGTCCCCACAGGCGGCTGCACCCCTCACCGCTCCGCTACCCGGCCGAGCCGCGGGGCCTTCCAAGCCCGAGGGCCATGGCCCGCTCCGTGAGGCGGCCAGACAAGGAAGATAGGGAAAGGAGGGAAGGGAGGGAAGGCGGGCGGAACCCGCACCGCAAGCCACCTCCCTCTCCTCCTCTCACCCCGTCCCATCGCGGCGGGCTCGCCGCTGGAGCAGCCCAGGAGGGCCGGGGAAAGGAGGAGCCGCGGCGGTGAGCGGCTGAAGGGCGGGAAGCTGCTCCTCTGAGGAAAAGTCAAGAGGTTTTAGGCTTTTGCTGTAAAAATCAGGCGTTAATGTGAGGCACGGCAAGCCCATCCATTCCCATCGGCACCATGGCAGCCCTGCACGGCTCTGCCACCAGGCCGGACAGCGTGTTCCGTGGCCAAACAGGGCCACGCGGGCTTTCGTGTGGTAGAGACCTTGTGGGGGATTTATCTCTCACTACCCTGAAATCGTGAGGTGGTCTCCATGGTGAAGAAGGCACGCTCTGAAGAAGACGACCCAGAAAGGGCAAGTAGTGGGTCCACCAAGAAGTAAGTACTGGGTTATTATGCCATGTCTCGCCTGAGTTCAGTGCCTGCACCTTGTGCTGCCTCATCTAAAACTCTGAAGACCTTCCTTTTCAGGAATAAGGTGGTCATAGATCATCTGCCCCTTAAATTATCCTAATAGCATTTCCTTCCCTCCCTCCCTTCCTCTTCAAAAAGCCCTGTGTGGTTCCTTCACCTGATATAAGGAAAGCAAGTGCCTGGAAAACATAGGGTTAAAATACTTTTGACTTAATTTAGGTCTAAGATGGAGAATAAGGTTTATGTTGTAAGTCTGTGGTGTGATAACAAGATTTAGTAAGCTTACTAACAAGACTGAATTATTTCTTTTTATCTTTCTAATGAGTGAATTTTTTGTTACCATCCTTCTAATTTATCAGTCAGTTTGGAGGCAGTGGCTCCCGAACATGTGCCAGCTTAGGGTACTCCTTGTCTGCCCGTGCTGTCCTGCTTGCAGTACATTTTGTGTGGAGGTCACACTGCTCTAA
>JASSUY010036177.1:0-11725 GCA_032466535.1 Forpus xanthops
CTCCAGGCTGAACAGCCCCAACTTTCTCATCCTATCTTCATACGGGAGGTGCTCCAGTTCCCTGATCATCCTTGTGGTCCTCTTCTGGACTTGTTCCAACAGTTCCATGTCCTTTTTATGTTGATGACACCATGACTGCACACAACACTCCAAGAGAGGTCTCACAAGAGGAGAGTAGAGGGGCAGGATCACCTCCCTTTTGGTGCAGCCCAGGATATGGTTGGCTTTCTGGGCTGCGAGCATGCACTGCCGGCTCATGTTAAATTTCTCATTGACCAACATCCCCAATTCTAGTGCACTGACTCCAGCCCAAGGACTTCAGGAGCTGGATAAAAGGAGTGTCAGTGAAATCAAGGGTGGGTATGCGCAACAGCAGCCACACCCAGCACAAAAACCACTAACTTCTGTTGCATTAGTAGGCACAGGTTCAATTTATAACTCCTTTATCTTAAATGTTTTATCTACAAGTGTTACAGAATGAGCACCTAGTTGTGGCAGCCTCTTGAAATCTGTCATGATGTCACAAAAAGGCCAACCAATTGCTCAGACATCCTATGCCAGAATGTAGTACCTTAGCACACACAGAACTTTGGTTACAAAAAGATAATTAAATTCCCATTATACCAGTGGAAACAGCCATTGATCAGGTTCATCAGAAACACTCTTCTGAGGTACAGGTCAAGCTTACTTACACAAGATACTGATCTCTGATTTTGCGGAGCTGAATTAAATCAGGCTTGATACTATTCATTTTCTTATCAGTCTCCCTGTTGTCCAGAGCTTGTTTCTTCAAATCTTGTTCCAGGCGCATTTTACTATCATGGATCTCACCCAGGCGTGATTTTAGTTTTTCATAATTCATCATGATCCTGCAAACAAGTGTAATATTTGAGAGTTGAAACCAGCCTAGAAGGACTGACCCTTAACAAGAGCACTTACGTAACAGTATCAGAAAAGCTACCATAATAGCAACCCTTCCTATTGACTGCCTCATGTTAATGTGAGAATTACTGTAATAGTACCAGAAAAGACCTCTTGCCAGAAGGACTACAACTTTTTTTACACAGTTTGAACCTTCCATTTACCTTAATATATTTTCTTCTGGCAGAGATGCAGGAAAAAAAATTATCTCTAGGAAGGTAAGCTAGAACAGATTACTCTTTCACCGTCAAGACTCATTTTTTGGTATATCAATTATGCAATCCCACCATAGATATGAGTACTAGCAAGACTTCAAATGCAGACTTCAATTGCTGATCAAGAGTATAATGCTGCCTTGCCTCTTTATTCAAGATAAGTTTGCAGGTTTGGTACAATTCAGGAAAACCATGTATATCCCCTGTTAATTGATCTTGAGCCAGAATGTAGCACCATAATCACATAACAAGATTGTTACAGGTGACTGTTTTCAGTCTGAAAATCTCCTTAAGGTTACCTTACCATGATGTCAAGTTAGGCATTATATCTGGCATCTCTTCAAAGACCCAGACACATGCATCTTTTCCTGCCAGAATCTTCACAGAAGGGCAATTTCAAATGAGGCCCTTACTGAACCTCTGTTAGATGACCACTAACAAGTAGTGACAATTGAATACTGATCTTTGGAAGTCATTAAAACTGACTATGTCCCATAAGATTTACCAGATCTATATACATTTCACAGCTTCCAAGTAAAGGTTTTTTTGAATTATGTTCTGAGCAAATCCAAACAGAAGTGGGATAAGCAAATTAAATCATTATTTCCTGATCTTTTCCTGGTCCTCATCACAGTAGCTTGATTTACTTAAGTCAAGACAGAGAATAATCCAGAGATCTCCCACCTCTTCTGTCTACAACACAATTCATCAACAGGACAGGCTTTACTGAAGGCCCAGACACCTTGAGGAAAGGTCTCAGAGAAAAGATGGGAGTTTATAAAGGGATTTATATGATACAATATTAATAAAAATTTCATGGAAGTGCCAATGGGGACACTTGTTCTTCCTTATAAGCAAGTACAACTTGAGAGCCTACCGTTCAATTTCTTTGTCGTTCCCCTCCCTGCGAAACCGCTCAATGTATTCTTTGCTGTATCGCTCTTGTGAGTGGCACTGTTCCTCAAATATCTTAATAGTTTCATTAAATGCTTCAATTGCGGTCCTCTTCATCTGAATTTCCTACGTGAGGAAAAAGTCCATCATTTGTTCATGCAAGAATGAGGCAATACACAATGCAAGACTCAATTATGCTCCCTAAAACTGACTGAGATGAACTTCCCCATCCCCAACTCAAAACATGATTGATCAGTTAAATTTAGTCAAATGTCCAAGCAGAGTCAGGGAAATACAGGGAAAACTTACTCCCTGAAAGTCTACCCTCCTCCCCCACATAATGCTCTCCATTAGGCTGCAAACCCTTCAAATACTTTAGTCATATTTTCCATCTTAGTTTGCAGGAAGACTGCCAGCAAACCTCCTCCACATGTATGAACTACTTATTTTACAAGAAGCAGTCCAAATACTGTATTCACACTTCCTTAACTCGTAGTATCTTGTAACTGATTTGAACATGTCTTTATACAAAACCTGAACAAGCCCCTCTACAATTCTCACTACAGCATACAACAGCTGGAAATACTCAGCAGCCAAGGAAGAAGTTTGCAGTGCAAAGCTTGCAGGTGATAGTCTTCACCACACCACTCTACCTTATACTACAAAGTTCAGCTTCTCTTTCTTCCTGACACACTCCATATCTTTAGGATTACTGACAACAACTAATATTCACTGAAACCACCTTGCTCTATTCCACAATTCACTAGGCTTTTTCCCCCTCACATTTTCTGACCTTGGACTGCCTTTATTAGCTCTAAAGGTTAAAATAATTTTCTTTACTTTTTAAGCAACAAGAAACAGATGGTACAGATAGTTAAAGTAGAACCAACCTGTGATGTTCTAGTATATTCTTCATACAATTTGTCATACTCTTTACTCTTCTCCTGATACTGAGCATGGTATTCTTGAAGCTTTTTACCTACTGCATCTATATTATCTTCTTTCACCAACTGATCCTATGTGATACAAAAAGCCATTAAGAAGTCTTCAAGCAAAGCAGCTTTTCCTTCAAAGTACTCATTTGTCCACTTATGCACATTTGCGTCTTACATTAGCATAATTTTTATAATCAGATTTCTACAGAACGAAACACTGCATCTAAAATCCCCCTTTCTCCATGGAAGTAGTTCCACAGTTTACAGACAGGAGGAAATGAAATTACGGGACATGAAGAACTATGCCAAAGTAGTGTCTTTCAAAAACACAATATAGTTTAGCTCTAGGATGGCTAACCCCTACTGGAGAAAGGAAAATTAAATTGCTTGGAATCTGAAGTTAAAAAAAATCAGAGTAGCCATTATTATGAACAAAGTCACCTCAAATATGGACATTCACTTTTTTCAGTTAAAAATAAATCACCGTTCAAATACAGAAAACAACATTACATACACATTTGCAATTTTCTTCCTGTCTGCACTAGGAGTTTTTGGGGTCTGATGAAGATCTTACCTGCTGGTACCGGGACACTGGATACATCAACTTCACATCAAGCTTCGGGTTATACTGAGCAAGAGACTCATTGCGGTAATGGTTGATCAGTTCCACAACTGAATTAAATGTCAGCGGATCAGAAAAGCCATATTTTCCATCCCGATGGTAGATCTTTATCAGTTTGTTGTTTCCACCCTTCCTGCAAAGTGGCACAGCCATTTAGAGGTTTCACTCCTACCCCTCTTCAACACTAAGGCTGCTAAGAAAGACATCAGTAAAATTCCTGGGCAAGTGGCTTTGACATTGTATATTCATAATGATTCTTTACATACTAGCAGATATTAGGTAGTTTAAGAGTCAATACACACAGAATTATGATCAGATATTATTTGAACAGGAGCAAAGCTCAAAGTAAATCTCTTTGTATGTGTTCATTCTGGAAACAGTTTATGGTATTTAAGACCTAGCATTGCCAGAAGTTTTGCAAGGGAAAAGAAGTATGTTAA
Source organism: Forpus xanthops (assembly GCA_032466535.1). Taxonomy (NCBI): domain Eukaryota; kingdom Metazoa; phylum Chordata; class Aves; order Psittaciformes; family Psittacidae; genus Forpus; species Forpus xanthops. Next base: position 4,028 of record JASSUY010036177.1, read on the forward strand.
AGGCTACACAGAGGAGCCATATGAAAATGCAAACCCACAATTTCCTGCAATTTGGGGTCACTAATAGTATACACTGAGTATACATTTATACAGTGATTAACAAGTCTTTTGAGTTATGGTTGCTCATACAGGATACACAAACCTAAATAAAATCCTTTGAGGATTACAAGATGGTTTTAAGTTTAGGACTTTACATGATCCAGATTCATACATTCTAGTGGTTTCCAAAAAATATAGTGCTTATTTCTTCCTTTTTCTAACCAGCAGACTATTTAGACAATATCCTGTCCTTTCTGCACTCTCAATTTTGGTTCCCAAAGACATCTGCATTCAGCAAAATAACCAAATCATGCCAAACCTAGAGAGCACAAGACGTGAGCTTCAAGGTCAAAGTCAAAGTAGAATTTAAACTACACTCTTGGGGTCAAACCTGTCATTAGCCAACATAATTTCATGGCAAGATGAAATACCTACTGTATTGTAGTAACTCCCACAGGTGTGCTACAGCAGCAGTGGCTTATGCACCTTGCCCATTTGCCTCTACCAACCAGTTCTGGGAGTCTGGCAGAGGGAAGTGGCTGGGCAAGGCACCAGCAGCTAGTCACATGAGGTCTGCTGACTAACTGCACTAGACAGAGTTGGGGCAGCTCTGGGAAGTCTGCCACTTGCAGACAATTTTAATGAAGAAAGCAATACGGCTCCAGTTCAGTACATCATAGAATCACAGAATGGTTTTGACTGGAAGGGACCTTACAGATCATCTAGTTACAACCCCCTTTTTACAAAGACACTGTGTTCAATTCTCCAGAGCTGCTTGCTGATGAGCTATTCAACACACTCACCTTAATCAAAGACCTAGTTTATAAATACCTTTTACCTTGGCAATTCTGAAACTATGAAGCACTACTGAGTAGCTCTCCTCCCTGAGTCCCATCTGATCTACACAGAGATCACTACAGTAGTATTTGGTGAGGGACAGGATTCAATGCACAGAAGAGAACCAACTATCAGACCTGACTAGTTATTTGTTCATTCTGTGATCTACAGCTCCTTTAGGAACGTCTCTCAACTTGGGCCATGTTGGCTTTACACAGCCACTGCTATCACTGGTATAGTAACTAAGTACTCAGGGGTTTCCTATGTGGACTATAACTGCTCCATGCTTACCGTAATGTCAGGGTGTAGTCTCCCTGCATCTTGGTTGATGCATCACGCACCAGGAATGTCCCATCTGGCATGTCTCGTAATTTGTCATTTACTTCTTCCCTGGAGAATGGAAAGAAAGGTAAAATTACAAGTGCTAAGGATATCATAGAATGGTTTGGGTTAGAAAAGACCTTAAAGATCACCTAGTTCCAAAACCCCTGCCACAGGCAGGGACACTTTCCACTGGACCAGGTTGTTCAAAGTTCCACCCAACCCGGCCTTGACAACTGCCAGGGATGTGATCATCTTTGCCACAGGTATCAGCATTGGAGGCACTAACACCAGCATGCATAAAGAGTTCACTCTTCAAAATATCAGGCAATTCTCTTTCACACTCAGGCTCTCCAGTATTTCAGGCCATCTAAAACAAGTCTGAACTTGTGTAGTTAAACTAAAAAATAGCAGCTGCAGTCAACTGCCACTTAGGAAGAAGTCTCTGTTTAAGCAACAGTAGCAGCTGTGTCTCAGAGTTCACAACCTTTCCCTGTAATCTGCTCAGGTTTTAAAGTCCATACTGGAAACAGGTGCCCTTTGAGAAGCTACTCCTGACCTCTTAAGAAATGGTCTCTAGCATCATAGCTCAGAGGTGTCTAGAGTTTAGCAGTTTTAGTCTCAAGAGACTCATTATTGGCTTAACTCTGATCTTATTTACAGTAGTTTTAAACCACTACAACCTTGCTAGCTTCAGTGCAACTTTTCCTTATTTACAACTGAAGCAAAAGGATACTCAGTCCAGAACTTTAAGCCAAATGAAGAAATAGTTTAGTGAAAGTAAGTACCAGCAAGCATTAAGAAAATTATTTCAGCTGAAAAGTAAAATGTCTTGCCAGGTTTAACTATTTTACTCAGATTCTATATCTCACTTTCATAAACAGCTCCCTACAGGTTTAGAAGCACTAAGCAAATTTGCATACAATCATTCGGAAACTAAAGTTTATCCAGTAGCCTCATCATAAGTGAGGTAGGAAGCCTACTTGCATCCTACGAAGAAAAATTAACAGCAGCTTTTTTGTTCAAATACTAAGGAACTGAAGTATTCTTACAAAACAGACTCAGTTTTGATTCAGCTACCTGAAAAGCATTCTGTTCATAAAACTGACAACATGTGCATATCCACTTACTCCTCTCAGAATATTTTACACATTGGCCACAGTTAACTCAAACAACTTTCTCATTTTTGAATGGATAGATACACTCTAAGGGCTTGGGCTTATGCCCATGAGTTGCACCCTGGAGCTCATGACATTTTCAGCACAAGTTCTTGACTGAAGAAGACGTATCTCCTGCCCTGACAGCTTGATGCAGTAAGTGCCTGCTGGCTGTCAAATTAGGGTGGTAAATAATTCTATCTTTACATGCACGTGTATCACATTTTAATTTAATAAAGCCACCCCAATATGATTTGTACTGCATTAGCTCCTGCCATCACGTGCACTGTTAATTGAGGAACAAATCCAGAGTCAATAAACTGATATAAATATTGAGCAGTTTTAAACAAACCCTGCCTAGTGGGGCTTGGGATCAGGTTTTGTCACTTTACTGTGATTTAGAATTAATTTCTACCAGAAAAATATCGCTGCCGAGGCCCTTCAAAAGCAAGATCTATGCAGGTTTGCTTTATAAAGATAAGGGTGGTACAATAAAGATATGATAACTTTATTTCCCTTCTCAGAACGGCAATGAACTGCTGCAGCAAACATGCTCTTCTTGTCTGTATCTGGCAAAGTGTTTCAAAGTATTATGTGCACAAGTTTGAGCAATTCCTGATCACATTCCCAGCATGCTCATGTTTCCCACTACAGGTCCAAACGTAGACTCTTCAGAAGTGCCTTGCGAGAAAGGGATGACTGGATACTTCAGCTCTTTCATGCAATTAAGTATATGAAACCTGGCACTTCATTTTCTGAACTTATCCCAAGCCATCTATTTTCACAAGCACATAGAAAAGGATTTTCTTAAGAGGCAAATCTTATTTGCTATGCGTCTGTAATTTGCTCAGTATAGCTGGTGAGGGTTAGCATTTGTAAGTGCTATTTTTATACCAACATGTAATAGAAATTAATATACATGCAAATTTAACCAAACGTTAAAGAAACCAAAAATAAGAGTGAAACTATTCTGAGCAAGCCTCCTATGGAAATTTTGCTGAACTGCATGCATCCCAGAGTTGTATGCTTACAAACCCTTATTAGCTAACATATCCAGAAGCACTTTTCTTTTGAATTAACTAATTTTCTCCATTTAAAAGACTCTGTGTATCTGGAGAAACTTAGAAACCCAGAATAAGTGTCACCAAGACTGGTAATATCTGCACCATAACAGTAACAACTTAAGCACAAACCCTGAATCCAATAAAATATTTTCATTTAGGTGCTTTATCAAGTATTAGTCCTGAAGCATTTCCCTCCCATAAAATGCTGCCTGAAATGGCATGTTCTTTTTCTCCTTAATAGGCTTATTCTTTTTTAATGACATATTCATATATTTTAATATATTCTAGTAATATTGCTTACCTTGAAATGTCCCCCCAGTACCACTCTGCTTCCTGCAGAGAGAAACTGGAATTGTCCTTCATTCCATTTGTATTGACTGGAGTCATTGGTTTGGGGGGCTTCGGAGGAAGAGCTGAAAATGAAGAACAGATTAAAAAAAAGTAAACAGCGGAAAATAATCACTAAACTGCTAATAAAATGACAGTGAAAAGGCAAGAGAAAATATGCATCTTGGATTTCAAGCTCTCTCAAAACAAACAGAATTTGTAATTTTTAAAGAATTTTGAAATCAACAGCTGCACTGTGATCCCAGATTTCCTAGTACTCAAACTAAACATGTATTTGAGGAAAGAAAAAGGAGTAGAATATGAGGAAACATGAGTTTTTGTTAAGGATTGTCTCAGGCATGACAATGCAGGCAACCACCGCCTAGAACTCCAAGCAAGTTACAAAGGTGTTTGAAAGCCACAGCCTGAAGGACATTGCACACCACTATGAAAAAACTCCTGTTGCTCAGGTGTCACTGCTCCTTATGGCAACCTGGAAGAGCAAATGGGTGGACTTTTCTTCAGAGGGAAGAATGCAAGCAAGAGAAGAGATAGCTGGATAGTGGTATACCCATCACAGACCCAAGGTTCATATTTCATACTATATGCGTCATTTAGGCTTCTGTAGGAACAAAAGCTATGGCTCTCTCAATGCCACCAGACATGAGTGATAAAGGAAGGGGAAAGGGGACATTTGGTGCAGGCGTTTAATAATGACCTCTTTACATAGCTGAAGTGTTTATCACAGGAAAGATGATGTTACAAATCTCTAAAAGACCAGCAGAACTTCACATCTGTAGGCCTTGTGCATACCTGCCCAGAACTCCCCTATTCTGAATTCAAGACAAACAGGCTTTTGTTTCAGTTCTCAAAATAGATTACACTATGCAAGAGAATACAACACACTGAAGCTCTTTCTCTTTGGCAAATTTTTGCTCAAGCAACTCCATAAGGTCTTGAATGTAAGCCCTGTATCAGGAGTAATTCAGCAGCTATGGGCATGCTCATGTATTGGTAGAGACATGTCTGTCAGCAGAAATGACACTATTTTCTTTGAGAAAGACGTCTAAAGTGCTCTCCCCTGCTTTGCAGAGGGTGGACGCTTCATCAAGAACACTACCACTGAAACAGTGTATTCTGCAGGCATTTCATGAGACAGCGTTTTATAGGGACAGGTCACATCTGAATTCAGAGTAAGAAAGCAACTACACAAATTGATTTGCTACTAGCACATTTTTAAGTCAGACCCTGAACATCTGTGCTCCAGCCCTGTGTCCTAGCCATCAGCAGGCAGGCCTGACGCATTGACAACAGCCATCTTTCAGTTGCACATGATCCCAGCATAGAGGAAGAAATACAAATAAAGGGAGCAGAAAGAAGATTTTGATCTCTACCTCCAGTGTAGAATGGCTTAATGCTGAGAGGTGTGCTACTTGGCACCACCCATCTGCTCACCTCCGAGACACACCTCCCACATTAAAGAAGAGAAAACAGTGTTCCAACTGCAGTTCCAAATACCATCTCATGTTGAATATCCAACACAGTAACTTTACTGTTCCCTTACAAACCAGTAGATACTTCAATCGAGCCAATCTAAACTAAATCTGAACCTTGACCCAGACGTTTGCACCCTGGGGTTGCTGATCAAACACCTGATTCAGATAGCAGCATTCATTCTGCAGGAATGAGCATTAAACCGTAGCATACAAGTTCTTTTTATGGGGTGAGCTGGGAACTTTCAGGTGCACACATATCTAGTGAGGCAATAACAGGTCTTGTTATAAAAGGAAGGTGAAAACCTTTGGATTCAGTGAAGTAGCTTCCTGGTTAGCAGGCTTCAGTTATTCCTAGCTCAACTACTACAGCTGTTTGTATAGTACCTAAGAATTTGTACAAGGCATCATTTAGAGTATGACAGTTGTAACCTTACTTTGCTTGAAGCTCCCAGTCCCATTCTCTTTTGTGGAGACAGGGGAGCACACATCTAGGCTAAGCCCATACAGTCAGTTGTACTTACTGTGCTCCACCTCCCCCATTCAAAGTTCCTGAATTTTCTAGAAAATATCTTCATGTCCTCCCTCCTCCCCACCTCATATCTGAACTCTGCTACCCTACATGCAACAGGACAGATGCAGTGGTTCTGAGTCTCATCAGTGCCTGCACATGGCAGTAAATCTGAGTTCAGAAAACCTATAGAAGTTCTGATATCCTCCAGAATCTTGCTAATTCTGAGTCATCAACAAGCACATACAATAGTGTGAAGAATTCTTAGAAAACTATACCATATAGCAATTGTTTCACTGGGTCTTGCAAGTTCAGGCTCGGACCTATCAAATACTTAAAGGTATTTTACAGTGTAAAAGCCTGTTTTACAATGGTAATAGAGGCTATCTAGAAGAGCCTTTCAAGTATTCCCTAGAGTACTTGAACACTTCTCTAGCCCTCCTTGTAAGATTAAGTCTTGCTCCTTTATAGACTGTGGAATGATTTAGCAGCTTTGTTAGGGCTTACTCCAAAGCACTGGGCACAGAAAAGCAAACTAACAAAGACCAGAAAGGTAAGGAATGGGAGTCTGGCATACAGACAGAGAGCACTAGACATTATACCAAGTGTCCTTACTATAGGTGAGGTTTTCTTCTTCTCTTCCTTAATAGGTAGGTATCAGTTCTCACTATCAGAGTTTTGTCTGCAGAACTTCCTTCTGCATGAGAAAACTGGAAGGAAATTCTTCCAGGGAGAAGAATAAGGCTTGGACTAGTTCCTGTAAAACCTGACTCATGGAAGCCAGTCCTTTTCACAATAGACTTTTGAAAAATGCTTTATAATAGCTTGCAGATTTTAAAAATACAAAAGTATTTGGAAGGGTGGATCCTGTTTCCAGAAAGTTACGGACCCAAGTTCTTACTTTCAATACTTTGAGCTCTTTGAGTCATAACAGATTTTCCCCTGCACTGGCCCCGGCTATTGCTTTACCTGGTAGACTAACATGCCCACCCACTTAATTGTTTCTTGGGTTGCCTTTCAGGCTGTATGACTGTAGCCTGTACAAATGGAGAACTGAGCACAAAGGTAGTTTAAACCCCACAGCCCAAAACCTGTGATAGAAATGGAGCATCTTGTAACACCATGGCAAGTCTACAGTAACAGAGCACCCTATCCACCCTATTTCCACCCTACTGCTGCTCTCTTAACACTGGCCCAATGAGTTGCTACATGAGGCATCCTAAAACAGTTTTTACTAGTACTTAAACAGTCCTAGTCACCCTGCTAGGAGAAATCCTGTGGTATCTTTATGTGATGCTACAGAGAGTCTTAAAGAATCTAGAGATTTTTATTTAAATTAAAAAAAAAAATAAAATCCGGTTTTGATGAACATTACAGAGCCAAAATCCTACAGGAAAATAAAGCTGGCTTGAAGTCAACAGAAATGCTTTCAAGAACAGCCGTGTTTCTTTCCATGTCACTGGGTCCAATTCTGATCTACCCACAGGCACAACCTTACTTTATCTCAGAACAAGCTCTGATTAGAGTGAACGATCTTCATGGTTTCTTGCCTCTTTTTTCCTGGGAGAGAAAGAACATTGATCACAAGTGATTAACAGCACAATGGACCTATCTGTTCTAATAAAGAACTTGCTGTTAGCATTGGATACACAAGCATTTTTCCTCTACCACATCTCTAGGACAGCTTTACAGCACAAATCTTTCCAAAACCCAAGAGACAACAGCTCAGCTGGACCTTTTCAATTCCACATGAGCGCGTTCCCAAAATCAGATTCAGCCTCCAGTGACTGCCTGGCACATAGTGACGACAGCAGACTGGCTCTCCCTCATGCACTAGCAGACATCCCTGCTTTTTCTTCCTTTAGCAACTCCAGTCCCCTCTTCCTAGCTTCCCCAAGCAGCCTAGCTTGAGCTAAACCCCAATCTCTGATCAGTGTCACTTACAAGGG
>JASSUY010036180.1:0-15337 GCA_032466535.1 Forpus xanthops
GGACATGGGGGGCGGAACATGGACACAGGGGGGGCACGGACGGGGGGGGGCACGGGGTGGGCACATGGACACGGGGGGGGGACGGACGGGACGGACACGGGAGGGGCACGGACACGGGGGGGGCACGGACACGGGGGGGGGGCATGGGGTGGGCACATGGACACGGGGGGGGCACGGACGGGGACGGACGGACGGACGGACGGGACGGACACGGAGGGGGCACGGACACGGGGGGGGCACGGATACGGTGCTCTCCAAGGACACGGACACGAGGGGGTGGATACGAAAGGGACGCGGACACCGCGGGTGGAGAGGGACGCGGTGGTAATGGAGGGACACGGACACGAGGGGGGGACATGGACACGGGGAACGCAGAAGGATGGGGACTCGGGCACGGGGGGGGGAAGGACACAGACGTAGAGGGCTTTAGGGGCACGGGGCGCTGAGTGGGATGCGGCCATGGACACAAACCATGCACGGGGTCACCGAGCCCTGGGGACCCTCTGCAGGGGGGGCTTCATCCCCACAATGGACCCCGACAGAGCCCCCCACGGGTGCCACCACCCCGGGAGGGCTCCATCCTATCCGGGCCCCGACGTGACTTACCCCAACGCATCATTGACATCACTCCTATACCCTCTTCACTGAGCTGGCGACCGTGCACGTGTAAGCATGTTCAGCACCCAGCACATGTGCGCTGACATGTATGTGCGTGCAGCAGCACATCCATGTGCGTGTCCGTGTGTCCCCACGCGTGTTGGAGCCTGGGCACACGGCACTGACAGGCGGGGCCATTGGGGTGCTCAGCACCCAGCACCACCCCCAAAGCCCTGAGACAGTCCCCGGGTCCGGCTGCATCCTGTCACAGGATGGGACCCGCCTGTTCCTCTTCTACGCCCTGTGGAGGAGCGGCCGGAGCGCAGGCGAGTTGGGTGCTGGGGTCACACACATCACCCCTTGGGACCCCCGGGTGCTGAGCTGGGCTGCACTGGTTTGTACTGGGAATTGGGGTCTTGCTGACCCCCCGTTTCCCACCCAGGTACCCGGAGGGGCCATGGGGCACTCTATGGCTTCTTTCGTGCTGCTGCTGCTGTGTTCCACGTCCCCCGTGTCCCCCCTGTCCCCTGTGCCCCCCGTGTCCCCCACGCCCCCCTCATCCCCCTGCTTCACCGTGCTGCCGGATGCCCCCCTTGACCTGAATCTGTCCCAAACCATCTCCCACTGCTCCGAGCTCGACTGGGGCCGCTTCCAACGGCAGCGGCGGCTGTGCCTGAGCCACAACGGCATCGAAGCCCTGAGCCCCTCATCCCGCGTCCCGCCGGTGCTGGAGGAGCTCGACTTGTCCCACAACGCTCTGCGGGAGCTGCCGGCCCCGTTCCTGAGCCAAGCGCGGGGCTTACGGAAGCTCCTGCTGCGGCACAACCGCCTGCGGGCTCTGCCCGACGGCTTCTTCACCAACAGCACTGCCCTGGAGAGTCTGTGGCTCGACGGGAACCCCCTTCGCGCAGTGCCCCGCTCCGCCTTCCAGCCCCGGCTGCGCTTCCTGACCGTGCCGTGCCGCTGCGATGTGGTGGGCAACGTCCTGGGGCCCTGCTCGGCCGCCGCATGCCACTGCCTCGACCCCCAGAGCCGCCGCTTCAACGTCTCCCACTTCCACGGCTCCGAGTGCGGGGCCCGTGGGGCGCTGGCGGCCGGGGCGGCCTCGGCCGCTGCTCTCGTGGCCCTGGCGCTGCCGGTGGGAGCCGCGGTTTGGTACCGGAGGAGAGCGGCGGCCGTAGGGTTCAGGGGGGGAAAGAGGGACCCGGCGGCGGCGCGCGGGCAGCCCCGGTACGTCAGCACCGCCGATGGCACCGCCGATGGCACCGCCGATGGCACCGCCGATGGCACTGCGCCGGACTATGAGAATGTGTTCGTGAGCGCCCGCAGAGCCACAGCCACCGCGCAGGGATGGACACCGGGATGGCAGCGGCACAGGTGAGGCTCTGGAGCCGGTGCTGGATGCTCCAGGCATGTCCCATCCCTTCCTGCGCTGTGCTGTACCCCGTGCCATGGCATCCCATCCCATCCCATGGCATCCCATCCCATGGCATCCCATCCCATCCCATCCCATCCCATGGCATCCCATCCCATCCCATCCCATCCCATCTCATGCCATCCCATCCCATGCCACCCCATCCCATGCCATGCTGTGCCATCTCACCTCTCCAGTCCATTCCCATCCCTCCTCTCTCATCCCATCCCATGCCATGCTGTGCCATCCCATCCCATCCCATTCCATGTCATGCCATGCTGTGTCATCTCACCTCTCCAGTCCATTCCCATTCCTCCTCTCTCATCCCATCCCATGCCATGCTGTGCCATCCCATCCCATCCCATTCCATGCCATGCCATGCTGTGTCATCGCAGCTCTCCAGTCCATTCCCATCCCTCCTCTCTCATCCCATCCCACGTCATGCTATGCTGTGCCATCCCATCCCATCCCATCCCATCCCATGCCATCCCATCCCATGCTGTGCCATCTAACCTCTCCAGTCCATTCCCATCCCTCCTCTCTCATCCCATCCCACGCCAGGCTGTGCCGTGCCATCCAGTCCCATCCCATCCCATCTTGGCCCATTCTACCCTTCCCCACATATCCCATCCCTGTGGGGCCCATGCCATGGCCAGGGCAGTGGGTGCCACCTCCATGTCCCAGCCCACAGGTCCCGGTGAGTGACGAGTGTTCCATGCGGAGCGAGGACATTGGGGATCAGCCCATCTATGCCAACACACAGAGCCTCTGCCAGGACAGCATCTACATCACCCCTGACCAGTGATGCTCCTGTGGTGACCCCAGCACAGAGGGGACAGGGATGGGCGCTCCCCATGGATACAGGCTCCATGGGTCCTGCTATGGCTGGGACAGGGACATGCACATTGTCCGCTCATGTACAGCCACAGACACCTCTCTCAGGGGGGTCAATACACCCCCTGGCCCCTGCTTCTACCCGGTCCCTTTCAGTAGCTGAGGGCTGAGGACCGATACTTCCTCTGACCTCAGGGACACAGCACCCGTGGGCAGCAGCGTTCCGGAGCTGGGGACATGTGTGGGGCCCCCGGGATGACCACAGCAGTGCACAGTTCCCGTTCCCCTTTCAGCTGCCTATGGGCCGCACGTGCACTTGGGGACGCATTGGTGCTTGGGGACATCTGGACACCAGGACCAACCCCACCATTGTCTTCACCACCCCTTTCCCTGCTAAATCCGCCTATCTGAGGAGTGCTCCTGTGGGATTCCGGGGTCTGCACCCCGAGGGGATCAACATCCTGGGACATGGGATTGTCAGGGTGTCCTCCCCCTCCATGGGTCCCCTGAGCTCCATCCCTGGTGATGCTCCGCTGGGCCCCATTAAATGGTTTAATCACCTTAAATGACCTGGTGTGCTGGGGGCCCTGGGCAGGGATGGTGGTACCTGCGCCCAGCAGGGCTGGTACTGTTCCCATTGGGATCCATCCCTCTGCCATCCCCAGGTAAGGGACGTTGGTGACAGAGGGGTGGCTCTAAACATGAGGCTGGAGGTCCCAGAGCTGGTGTCCCCCGAGCAGAGGTCCACATCTCCAGATTGGATGTCCCCAGCCCCATGTCCCTCAGGTCCTGCTCCCCATCCTCCCTGTTCCTCAAGCCCAGGATCCCTACCAGGAGCTGCCAAGGCTCTGAGCAGCCCAGGACCCCCCCGGGATGTGCTGGAAGCAGGGGAAGGACCAAGAGGAGCCAGGACCAGCACCCATCGAGGTGCAATGAGTCCCTTGGGAATGCCTCGTGGTGGCAGAGCCTGGGGGAGCCGCGATCTCCCCCCATCCCAACGTGGTCCCATGGCCGAAAGTACCTGGAAAGGGGCAGTGGCCGCATCCTGACACAATGTCCTGTCCAGGGAGGGGGGTCAAGGCTGTGCCCAGCACCCACCTCAAGGCCACAGACAACTCAAAGGTCTCTGGGAGCACATCCAGGGCATTACTCACCCACCAGGGCAGGGTGGGATGGACTGAGGTGGCACCACTCGTCCAAAGGGATCTGCCAGCAAATCCATGTGGAGTCAGCTCCCGGCTGGAGGGGGGAAGTGGAGAGCTGAAGGTGACCCACTGCAGTGGTGGGCGGTGGGGCAGGAGCAGCACTCAGGATCCCTATTCCCATCTCTTTATTCGTTCCCATAATTCTGGTTTATAGAAATATATAAAATAGAAAATACACCAAAACCTCCACCTTTTCCCCAGAAAGGTGCTTTGCTATAAAATACAATAAGTTAGCAATAAATAAGAGGGTTGTATAAATAAGTCTCTAAGCAGAGAAGAGATGATGCTCAGACAAGGGGTGGGCTGTGGTCACCCAGGACAGACCCACCTTGACCTGTTTTGGGTTCCCTTGGGTGGGAAGGATCCATCTCCCAAATCCAGTGTGCTTTAATTAAGGATCTTGAAGTGGGAATAATGCGGTCTGTGGAGGGGGGGGTACAACCCGGGCCCCTGGGGGTGAGCTGGGTGCTGGAGCCGATGCCAGCACCGAGGCACTTCATGCCATGGGGTCTGGGTTTGGGGATGCTGGAGCTGCCGGGAGCCTCTGCCCAGTGGTGGCAGGGCACGGTGTGAGCTGGAGGTGATGCCATCAGGCACAGTGGCACTTGGTGACCAGCATGTCCTCAAAGAGCGTGGAGACCAGCTTGCCCTCGCTGTTGTAGTGCATCAGCACCATGGGGTCATATCCGGCTGGGACACAGCAAGGTGGGGGGGTGGCTTTGGAGAGGGAGTGCATGCGGGCTTTGATCTGGGCGTGCATGTTGGCCGGCTTGTAGTTGTGGGGACAGGACCCTTCGCAGAACCTCATGTAGTAGCTGTTGGGGGCGATGATCCAGTCCGACCACCCGATGTCCTGGAAGGAAACCTTGAGCGACTTCAGGCAGCACTTCCCATCGCTCTTCCCGCATTCCTCCTCCAACCCCCGCGCTCTCCGGGCCCCCCGGCCCTCGGGTTCGTGGGTTTCCACCTCCATCACCAGCCCCGAGGAGGAGGAGGAGGAGTGCAGCAAAGCTGAGATGTCAGCGGTGAAGAGCAGCTCCAGGCTCAGGGTGTTCTCGGGCCCCGCAGCCCAGGGCTGCACGGCCGCTGTCAGGTCCAGGCTTGGAGCATCCCGGTCCAGCTCTTGGCTCTGGAGGAGTTGGGGGGTCCCCTGAGCCCCCCCCACGCTGTAGATGCTGACGCGGGGGGGCACCGAGGAGTGGAGCGGGGTCATCCCGTGGGATCCCGGCTTGAAGAGCTTCAGCTCCGCCTGCACCACCCGCAGCTGCCGCTGGAAAGCTTCGGTGCGGGAGAGCAGGAGGCGGTAGCGGTACGGACCGGCGGCGTCCCCGTATCCCGGTGTGTCCCGGTGCTCCCGGGGCAGATCCGGCCGGCGCAGCACTGCGGGGACAGCTGATGTAAGAGCCAGCAATCCTGCCCTGCAGCTCGTGACCGGCTCCTGACCGGCGGCCGAACCGCCCCCGCCGCGTTATCACCCTGATCCCGAGGGATACTGAGACCGCGGGGGGGTCAGCGCCATCCTCATAGCACCCGGCGCCCACCATCCCCTGGGGGGGGGATTGAGGACAGCAGATGGTGCCCCAGGAGCCACTGGGGTGGCCCACACCCCCTTGTCCTCCCCCCCATCACATGGCAGGAGCAGGGTATTTCCCTACATCCCTCCAGATCCAGATCCTGCTCCGAGCACCCAAAGCTGCTGCTTTCACCCCAAAAGTGCCCACGTTGTGTGGTTTGAAGCGGAACAGCTCCAACAGTGGCTCCAACCCAGAGCCAGGATGAGGAACGCAGCAGAGATAAGGATGGGCACTGCCACCACTGTTCATGCCCCGTCATATCCCAGCACACACCACTGTTCATGCCCCGTCATGTCCCAGCACACACCACTGTTCATGCCTCATCATGTCCCAGCACACAGCACTGTTCATGTCCCATCATATCCCAGCACACACCACTGTTCATGTCCCATCATGTCCCAGCACACACTGTTCATGTCCCATCATATCCCAGCACACACCACTGTTCATGCTCATCATGTCCCAGCACACAGCACTGTTCATGCCCCATCATATCCCAGCACACACTGTTCATGCCTCATCATATCCCAGCACACACCACTGTTCATGCCCCGTCATGTCCCAGCACACACTGTTCATGCCTCATCATGTCCCGGCACACAGCACTGTTCATGCCCTGTCATGTCCCAGCACACACTGATGTGCCTGAGCAGGGACACGTTGGAGAACACACACACGTGTGTGTGCGTGGGGTGGGAATGGGGGTCACGGATGCACACGGACTCACAGCATCACTCACATGTGGGGGTCAGGCGATGCAGGCGCCTGGTCCTGGGCACAGCTCCTTCCTCCTCCTCCCGGCTCCGGTTCTGCATCAGCTCATCCACCGTGTGCTGGTAGAGCTGCTGCGCTCTCCGGATGCTCTCCTGGTCCAGCCGGTGCCGGATCACGGGGGGTGCCAGCATTCCCAACCGCTCCAGGATCCCCTTTTTGATGGCTTCCAGCTGGATCCTGTCCCCATCCCACGTGTGGGGCCTCAGCTCCACACCAGTGACGAGCAGCAGGAGCTGGAGGCAGGTGAGGGCAGCCTCGACATCCCGCAGCGCCTTCGGCATCGTGCAATTCCCAGCAGGAATTAGCTGCAAAATCCTCTTGCGCAGAGGCTTGGACGTGCAGCTCCCGGCGATGCTGCCCCGGGAATGAATGAAGTGGACCTGACCTGGCTTTATAGGAGCCGAACTTTGCCCGCCCTCCGGGTGACGCCGAAGGAAACACCCAGCAGGAATCTCTCCTTTCCGCCTGGGAATCTGCATGGGATGCACTGGTGGTGCTGGAGCCCGGGGTGATGTGTGAGGCTGCTCTGCAGCTGTGGAGATGAGTAAGTGTCAGCCTTTTCCTCAGACACAAACAGTTCCCTTCCACCGCTTGGCTTTCCCCATGGATCACTGCACCAGCACATGGCTGGGGGGATGTGGCACGTCTCCTGCCCCATTGGTGAGTGACAAGTGTCCGTAGGTGACATCCGATGGTCCCAGAGGGGTGATGGAGGGGATGATGCACAGGCAAGCGCTGCTTCTCCATCCCTGCATCCCAGGCTGCCTTCTCCATCCTGCTGGTGCCCTCTGGTACATGGATCCCCATTATGGTGCGGTGCTGAGCACGGCACACAGCCCATTCCCGGAGCAGGGAAGCAGCACCCGGCTCCCGCCGGCGCACGCACGGAGGGAGCGGATCAGTTGGACCTTGTCCTCCCAAAGTGGCTGATGACACCACAGCTCGGCTTGCAGCAGCGGCTCCTCCACGCTGAGGGATGGCTCTGCCCCACATCCAGGCCCTCCTGAAGCAACCATGACCGGTGTTACGTCATCCCCGGGCATGTTGGGGTGGTTGGGATGGAGCCGGGCATGCAGGGATGGCCCTGATCCAGTGGGAAGCACTGCACCGGAGTGGTGAAGGGAAAACTCACGGTGGGAATAACCCTGAGGCCGGGACCAGCTGCCTCTTCCCTTCTTCTGAGGGATGCTCTGACCCAAAGACACGAGCAGAGGGTGATAACCCCCTGGTTAGACAAGGCAAGGGGCAGTGTACCCCCAGCATCAGCCAGGGCAGGCAAGGTCATTCCCAAATATCCTGAAGCAAAGCCAAGCGCCCGGTCCATAGCATGGGAGGAATGTGCCTCCAGTGATCCCATGATCTGTGGCTGTTGACCCTTTGCTTCCCTTTGGAGCCGGCTCCAGCTTCGCTCCTGCCCTTCCATCCTCTCTTGGATGAGCCCCCCCCCAGAGCATCTCTGCATGGGGAGCTGGTCCAGGGGCTGGCTCCTCAGGGAGTGCTTTCACTCCAGACCTCAGGGCATCCCTGTGTGTCCCAAGGAGTTCCTGTGTGTTAGGGTGCTCAATCCGCTACGATCCCTTCTCCTTGGGTGATTGCAATGCTCCAGCTCCTCAGTTCAAGGAGGGAGGGAGAAGAGGCATCACCATGGGAGGACCACAGACCTCCGGGTAACAACCACAGCAGAACAGCACCACAAACACCCCCATGTCCCAGAGGCACCAGCCCGGCCACCAGCACCCTCCATCATCAGCAAGGGGCTAAACACGCTCCTCCAATGCCAAAGCGGAGCCGCGCAGCAGGAAGAGGCCCTGACCCAGCAGCAACCCCATTGCCTGATGCTTGAGCAAGACACAAGGTCCTGCTGCTTTGGCAGTGGGTCCTGGTGCTCTGCGTGGCACTGGCTCCATCCACGGGGGATGCAGCACTTTGTGTGTGGGGAGCATCCGAGTGTGCCAAAGCCGGATGTTCCCTCCCCAAAGGCTCCAGGGGTGGAAGGTGGAGATTTACAGCCCAGGAAGGGCCATAAAAGTCATGGCTTGTGGATGCCGTTGTGAAACGTCCCAGCGTGTCCTCACCATCAGCCTGCACGATGCGATTGCACAGCGCAGCTCCGTGCGTAAGCGGCTTCCCACGTTTCCTCCGGTCCTTCCGGGGCCACCAGCAGCAGAAGGTCAGGTTTATCCAACGCCTCTTCCCAGTGGGATGCAGGGTCCCCCCTGGGTAATGCATCCTATGTCCATCCCTCAGCAAGGTACTGAGCAGTGCCTGCTCTAGGGATTAATAGGAACGTTTGGCCATGGGATTGCGGGTGGCCGGGGACTCCTGGCTCTTGGAGAAGCCAACACAGGGGCTGAGGATGAGGAGGAGCTGATGCCCTGGTGCTGTTGCCCCTTGCAGTGAGTATGTGAGAAACCGGGAGTTCTGGTGACCGAAGCATCACAGAGTCATGGAAAGGACCTTCAGATCCTCCGGTTCCAACGCCGTGCCATGGGCAGGGACACCACACACGACACCACGAGGAGCCAGTGGTGCAAAGGCTGCTTAGAAAGCACAGGCACAGCTCCGAGCGTGAGCTGCTGAGCCTGGGAAGATGGGAATCATCTTCTCCCCTTCCCTCCAATTCCAGACAAGAGGAGGTGGGGATCCGGAGCCACCTCAGCTCCAGCTGAGCCAGCACGGGAGGAAGAAGCCATGCTGGAAATGCTGACATTGAATGCCAAAAGCAACAAGGACACCACGGACGTGAGTCACTTCCCATCAAACACAGCCCTGAGCTTGAACCAGCTGGGGCAGCGCTGGGGCAGCTCCATTCCTTGAGGATGCTGAGCAAATGGCTCCTGAGAGGGTGCTGAGAGCCAAAGAAGGGCCAGAGCCCCCCAGGAACAGACATTCATCAGCCCTGGGACTGACAGAGCAAAGTTACAGCATCCCAGCATCTCCAGCATCCTGCTCTCGGGTACATGGCATCGGACCAGATGCTCCCCATGACCTATGGGATGTTCTATGATCCCTAGAAACATGTGGATTGAGCAGGTCGGATGCTGGAGAGGGGATGATGCTTTCTCATGGTGTGGTTTCCAGCTGAGGGCTAAGAAGGGAAGAGCAGCACAGCTTCCCCTATTGCTGCCACCAACAGCAGCGCTTAGGGCTTGGTCTTTAGGGAAGTTGGTGGCTGGAAGCCACTTCAGCACTCACAGAAGCAATTCCGGGTGAGAAACCCCTTGGTTTTGAAGGGGAAGACTCTCCGAGGTTCCATTGGTCACATCAGGGACAAGGTTTGCTCCATCCCATCTCACCTCGGGTCTGGGAATGGGAGCAGAGGGATGGGAGATGAAGGCACCCCGTGTTTTCCCATTGCTGGCAGCTAGCACGATGAAGTGGCCAAGTGGAAGTTGTCCTGACCTTTAGACGTTCCTAAGCACAAACAGGCTGGGTCAGGTGAGCAAAACGCAGCTTTTGCCCCAGAAAAGGCACATTTTGATGTCCCCCACTGCAAGTTTACGGAATCTGTCAAAAATGAGACTTCTGCTCTACTTGGACAGGGACCCTTTGGCCTCGATTGCACTGTGGTCAAGGGTTAACCTGAATCCCCATCCCTCGGCCTGGGCGCTGTGGGAATCGCTCCCATCCAAGCACCAAGAATGGAACTGGTGCTGGAGATCCTCACCCACCGCCCCAAACCCCTTCCCCACAGCGATGCTCCATCAGGAGGAAGTTCTCCATTCGCAATGAGCATCTTTCCTGGAATGGGCTCCCTGGAGAGATGGATCTGCAGGGAGGAGCCGTCCTCTGGCTCAGATGCTTCACAGCTTCCAATGGGATTTCCCATGGTGCAGGGCCTTGAGAGCATCACCTGCACGAGCAGCAGGCAATGGGTTATGGAGGGTTATGGGGTAACAGCTTTAACACGAAGCAGTCCCATGGTGTGAGCCTCTTCCTGTTTGACAGGGGATGCATCTCAGCCCTCAGTGTGCTGGAACGTTCCTCTCCATCCAGGAGGTGTCCTCAGGCTGAGGAGCACCATTTTTCCTCAGGATGGTGGTGCTGAGCCCAGGAGCAAAGCAGCAGAGCAAAAGCCATGGCTCTAAGCAGGGCCCTGCCTCAGTGCAGGCTCCGAGCGGCCCTCGGGAGGGACCCTGCTGAGCTCTAATGCATAAAGCAGGTTGGGAAGCAGATGAAGGGAATCAAACCCAACCCTGACACATCCAAGGAAAGCCTTGGGGGATGCTCCAAGCAAAGGATAACCCCGAAAGCTCCTTAAAACTGCAGGAGTTAAGAGTCTGGATGGGTTCTTTAAGTGCGAGGCAGTGCTGCAGGAGGCAGAATGGGAGCGTTGGGAACCTCTGCTGCTCGAGTGAGCGCCAACAGAAAGGATGGATTTCTCTGTGATCCCGGCTTGCAGCACAGGAAATGGGGAGTATCCGGGTACAGAGAATCACAGGAATCCCAGCTCCAACCCCTGCCATGGGGACACCTTCCACTGGAGCACCCTGCTCCAAGTCCAACCTGGATTGAACACTGCAGGGATGGGGCAGCCACAGCTTCTCTGGGCACCCTGTGCCAGCGCTCAGCACCCTCACAGGGAACAGCTTCTGCCCAAGAGCTCAGCTCAGTCTCCCCTCTGGCAGTTAAAGCCATTCCCCTTGTCCTGTCCCTCCATCCTTTGTCCAAAGCCCCTCTCCAGGTTTCCTGCAGCCCCTTCAGGCGCTGGAGCTGCTCTCAGCTCTCCCCTTCAGTACCCTTCTCCTCTCCATGCTGCCCCAGCCCGGCTCTCATCCTGGCTCCAGAGCAGAGCTGCTCCAGCCCTTGCAGCATCTCCATGCCCTCCTCTGGCCTCGCTCCTTCAGTCCCACGTCCCTTTTGTGCTGCTGCCCCAGAGCCGGGTCAGGACTGCAGGGGGGTACAATCCCCTCCCTGAGCAGCAGCAGGGGAAGGGCTCCGCAAGGAGCCCCAGCGCGGGGATACCCTCGGCCCCAGCACCACCCCTGGCCCGGAGGAGCTCAGAGTGCGAGAGGCAGCGGCCCCGGGCCCTGCCTGCACCGGGGGCTGCTGCAGCAGGCAGGAAATTCCAGCCATTCCCCGGCAGCAGCTCCGTGGCTCCGCTGGAAGCTCGGGGGAGCCGTCGGGCAGCAGCCGGGGGAAGGAGGGGGCTCCCAGCGCCTTCGGTCGGGGTATGGAGGGCAGAGGAGGGAGAGGAGAGGGGGATCAGAGCAGACTGGCACAAGGAAGAAGAGGGATCTATGAGTCCACCAAGAGGATCTCCTCCCTGGAGCTCTCCGGGTGTGCAGCCAAGAGGGATGCTCTGGGATGAGCTTCTGTGACCATCGTTCAGTGTTCTCCCTCTGGGGAGCTGTGGCTGCACAAGGACCCCGCACAGGACATCACCTACAAAGGGAACGCAGATCAGGGGAATTCCACCGGGGGATGGCTCACACGGAGCCGCTGTCCTCTCCTTTGAGGGAGACCTCGAGCCCCTTTGGCTCCCATTGCACGCTGCGTGTCAGTGAGGGTGAGAAAAGCTCCAGCTCTGAAGGCAAACCTGGAAAACTGAGCAAGATCCCAATGGGAGCACAGGGAAAGCCATTCCCAGAGCTGGGACATCAAAAAGGCATTGGAAAAGCAGAGATTCGGAAAGAGCAGCAAAGTTTTCCTCTCTGCTCCCTCCCCCAGGCATAAACCACCAAGAACTGTGGAGCAGGGGCATGCTCAGCCCTGGCACCACAGCTTTAGGTGCAGGGGCACTGTGTGACCCCCCCAAGTCCTATTTCACCTCGGTCAAGGCTTTAAACCTCGGTCTTAACAAACCCCTGCTTCGTAGTACCGAATACAGCCTCAAACCTCTGAATCACCGCCTCTGGGGCAGTCACCACTCACATCGCAGGACCTGATGCTGTTCCTCCCATCCCTACAGCACCAGGACCACGAGAGGCCGCCAGGATGAAGCCGTTGAAGCGCCGCAGCTCGGGGCTGTCCCGCTCCATCCCTGCGGGGTGAAGCCGAGCACAATCCGGCTGTAGATCAGCACCATCTGGTGGCACCGGCCCTCCCGCCAGCCCAGTTTGCTCCCAGTCAGGACCAGCGGCAACAGGAGCAGGGCAGCAGCCTCAGAGCAGGACTCGTGCCCGTCGTGACACCGCATCCCAACGGGAGCAGCGCGGTGGGAAGATGCTCTCGGAGGAGACGGGCAGAGCTCGGGGTTACCAACGCGTTCCCAAGGGAAGCAGCACCCAACGGCTTCCAGAGCCCTCCGCACAACCCCCGGGGGAGCTCTGCCTGCAGGAAGAGGAGCGCGGTAGAAGGAATCCGGATGGAAAGTGCCTCACGGGATCGAGTGCCTTGGGAGGGCCGGGAGGGAGCTGCAGAACCACAGCGGCTGCTGCTGCAACCTCCATCCATGGGGAGCAGAAGTGCTGCTGCGGCTGTTGAAACCCATGTGCGAGCAGTAATGGGGGGAAGCAGAGATACTTCAACTGATGGGAAGGATTCGGGGTTCAGTGGGCAATGTAGACACTGTGTGACCCCCTTCTGCCACCTCCAGCTCTTCATGCAGCCCAAAGAGCACATCCCATTGCACCCACATCTCCATCACCTCTTTAAAGGAATGCCATGGCAGGGGTAAACCCAGAGTTAGACCGAATTCCAGCTCTGTGGCTCCAAACTCCGCTCTCCGAAACTCAGGAGAGCTTCTATCGAGCTTTTCCTTGTGAATTAAGCCAAGGAAAGGTGAGACCTTGGGGGGGTTTGGTGCTGGGAAATGCCTGGGCCGAGGAGGGGGTTTGTTCATCAGCTCTTTTCCCCACTGCCTCCTGACATGAGCCAGCCGGGAGCCAAGAGGCAAGTGCCACACTGCCACTGCTGGGATGGGTTTGCTCCCCAAAGCTTTCAGGACTACAGGCTCTTGAGAAAGCACTTGCAAGAGGCTTCATCGAGTCAAGGGAAGGACACACTCCTTGGGCCTCAGCATGGCAAGTGAATCCTGCAGGGATACTGCAGTGCAGCTCTGTAATTGAAGCCGAACCACTCCGGTACTCACAGTAGAAAGAACACACAGAATAGATGGAGGAAACACACACACATGATGGATGAGGGCAAGCTGAAACATCCACATGCTCCTGGCAATACAGTGACACAAACAGCCAAGACAGGAGCTCAGAGAGTGCCTGCTCTGAAAGCCAGGCACTGGGATGGGGATGGGGCCCAAGGGCTCCCCTCCAACAGCAGCAGGGATGGCACAAACCCCAATCTGTGACCACCACTGTGGCACGAGCAGCCTACAAAAGGCATCTGGAACCGCTTGTCACAAACCACCAGGAGCCAGAGTTGAACTCTTTATTTCCTTTGAACCACGGGTTTCAATCTTCAGTTACAAAGTCCATTCTGGCCATAGCAAGCTGTAAGTATGTGAAGGGTTCTTTAGTACACAGCCCTTTGCCACAGGAGATAGTTTGGGTTTTACAAGGCACTGCAAGAACACACTGAGAAAAACAGAAGCCCCACCAGGGTCCAAATGAGTCCTGATGAGCAAGAGTGAGATCAGCCACACCTGAGATACCAGACAGACAACTGGGATCGATGAATGGAGAGCCTCGGCGGCCGGGTGATGCTGTGATGTGCATAACCCAGTGCAACACCTAACCCTAAAGAAGAGATCGAACAACCTGCACAGATTCGGCCAACCCAACCCAGGGAACCAAGCAGCAAAGAGTTTGAGGTCTGAGAGTGTGTCAGGGAACCCCAATTCAGCGCAATTGCAAGAGCATCCTTGGATGAAGGGCATCCCGGTTTCTCCCAGTCCTTCCATCCACCTTGGGTGGATGCGTCCCCATCATCTCTACTCTGCTCTCCAAAAGCAAGCCCAGCACAGGACAAGGCACTCCCCGTTTCATCAAAGTAAACATTTGTGATTTAAGAAGCTGGTGCAATAGAAAACCTGACCGTGCATTGACACAGCAGAGTGCTATTCAAGGGCAGTGTATAGGCTCATTTCCTAGCTTTAATTCCTACCTACGGGAGGCATTTTCTTCTCTCCTTGGTCTTCCAAGAGGCTGAGCAGAAGCAGATCACAGGTTTCAATGACCACAATGAAGAAGGAACAAGATCCTCAGCTTGGCAGGTTAGGCAGAACACCACTTTCAGCACGTAAGACACTCATCAGACAGGAACACAAGGTGTGTCTGAAGGAAAAGTGCACTTTATACTGCAGAACATGAGAGTTTCCGGTGCAAACCCACCAAATCCTATGTCAGGACGTGTCGTTAGGAACCAGGACTATTTTATCCAAGCCAATAGATGAAGTTTGAAAGAAACCTGAAAATCACAATTAAACCCCCAACCACCACCAGTGTCATCCCTGTGTGGAAGCACATTGGTTTCAGCTGGCAAGCAGCATCTCCTCCAGCAGCTCCGTGCCTCAGCATCCGATGGGTGATCAGAGTCAGAAACACACTACAAGTTAAAGAGATGCACGAGTCCCAGGCTAAACCATGAAATAAGCAATTCCTTTTCATGGTTTTCCTGGGTTTAAGAAACTCCTCCGACCACAATTCCTTTCCTGCACTCCATAGGAAAGCCCACGCATGAGGTCAATCCATCCCACACGCCATCAAATGAAGACTGAGCATTATTAGAAACTCCAGTGGATTACAAGTTCTTTAGTCTTTTTCTCAATGAAAAGAACACCACTGAGAGCCCATTTGTGAGTCTGCAGGCCTGGAAGCTCATGGGGTTTTATTCCAGGCATGGAACAGAGGCACTCAAAGGTTGAGTATCACCTGCACAACCAGCACAACAGTGAGAGATACAGTGGGGTTTGAATCATAGAATCATAGAACAGTTTGAGTTGGAAAGGACCTTAAGCTCATTCAGTTCCAACCCCCTGCCATGGGCAGGGACACCTCACACTAAACCATGGCACCCAAGGCTCTGTCCAACCCGGCCTT
>JASSUY010036181.1:0-35780 GCA_032466535.1 Forpus xanthops
GTGGTGAGGCACTGGAATGGGTTGCCCAGGGAAGTTGTGAATGCTCCATTGCTGGCGGTGTTCAAGGCTGGGTTGGATAATAGCCTTAGGTGGCATGGTTTAGTGGGAGGTGCCCCTGCCCAGAGCAGGGGGGTTGGAACTAGATGATCTTAAGGTTCTTTCCAACCCTAACTATTCTATGATTTATGTTCTTCCTGTGGTGAATGTTGGTATGATACTGTATTTTGTGGGAGCTAGCATGGTGATTAGGCTATATTTAGCAATTTAGGTTTTAAAACCCAAATTCTTTTAAGCTGTAAGTTAAAATCCAGTGGGCTGTGTTAATTCTTAGTGATCTGCCTTAAATGGTTTGTTGTGATTCCAGCTTGCAGGGCTGGTGCTGGCAGGTTGTTTAATGAGCTCTCTTGCTGCTGCTGGGCTGTTGGCGGAGTGCTGGTTCTCTCTGGGCTGCGCAGATGGGAGGTCTCAACTGGACTGTCTGGGAGTCTTGGCTGCTTTTGGTCCTCTCCTCTACCCACCTTGCTCCACGCTGCAGAAGTAGGAAGGGGGAATTGGGGAAGAGGGATATGGGGGAGGCAGTTTGCGATCACATGTGATTTATGTTTTTACGTGGTCTTCCAAGTGGCTCAGGAAGTATTAGGCGCATCTAATCATTATTGGCAGTAAAGGGCAGAGAAATCATTCTCAGTACTGCAGGATGAATCCCACAAACTGGGCTCTCGTTATTTTATTTGGCTTGGGTTCTTAGTTTTGGTTTTTATTTGGTTAGTTACTGTTTTTTTTTAAATCTGAGGCCAGACAAGCTGTTTTTATTTAGTATCTAAACTGGAGTTACTGTAAAAAGAATTGGATTTTTTTTATCTGCAGGTGCATTTGGTTTGGTTTTTTCAGTTTTCAGTGGAAGGCAAAATAAACTGCTTGGATTTTGGGTTCTGTTTTGAGAAGCACTGATGTTCAAGACCCTGTAACAGAATTCTCACAGTCCACTAAGCAAAAGATCTCACCTTGTTACTGCAGGTTCACTATTGGTTTCTTAAGAGCCAGCTGTTGACAGATACATCTTCTTAAAAAAAAAAGAAAAAACCTCAATCTCTCAGATCTTCAGTGAGTTTAAAAAGAACAATTTCCCGAAACCCTTGACATCAGTAACCTGTGACAAAACAGAAATACATGGCTTTACATAAGCTGTTCAGATTGGGAGCATGTTAAGCGATTGAGCATTGGAGTTATGCTTGCTCAGAATGTCTAAGCAAAACTTCCTTAGCTGTTGAAATGATTCACCTGCATTACAATATGTTGAGTGTTCTTCAGCAGATTTTAACTGACAGAAGGCTGTTAGAGTCCCAGTGTGGGTTTTTTGGCAGTTTAAACATCCCAGGTATTTAATGTAATTTCTCAGGTGCATCTCAGCTGTGTTCTATCTAAAACTGAAAATAACCTACGCTTTGGCCCATGTGTTTTCTCGATAAATTATAATAGAGCTTTCCAGTGAGTACGTAAGTAATTTGAAGGATTTCTACAAGAATGGCTCAATTTTTACAAAAAACAGTATTATCCTTTAAGACAATAACATGTTTTACATGATGTTTTAGCTCATTGCAGTGACTGCAATAAGTAGTGTTGAAAAACGGCTTACCCAGAGTTTGCAGTTGCCCACTGTGTTCTCAGGAGTGACTGAGCTGCAGTAACATTCACAAGCTAGTAATATTTTATGAGTTGTTCATGTTGGTATTTTGACTCCTGGAACAGGATAACGAGATAGTGTGAGTAATGCAATAGAATCTGTCCTTGACTTCAGTAGTAGCAAGTAATGCTATTGCATAGCTTATTGCACAAGTGCAGAGGGAAGCCCAGGAGTTTTAAAGGATAGAAAGATAGGCCTTGGGTCCTTTGTGGCATCTGATTGCTCTATAGGTGCTCATCTCTCCCTCATTCTTTTCTTTTAGATGAGATTGATTATGTAGGACCTGTTAAAGGGCTATTGTACAGGAACCCATTGCAGACACAACCATGCGTTTGTGCTGAGAGCATTTTCCAGTGTTGCTTCTATGCATTATTTCTGGCATGCTATTTATGATCTGTCTAAACCCCAATATGAATTTAATCTGTCTGACTGCTGTTATCCAAGGTGGTAAGACTTTTGGGTACACTACAGTTAGTAGCAGTTATATTCCTGAGAGGGGTGGGGAAATGTATAGTGTTTTTCTGGGTTTGTGTTTTTGAAAAAATATTCCAAATGTCTCTGTAGTAGGCACTGGAAGAAATTACTTAATGTTTTATGACATGTATATTTGTGATAAAGATAACTTTGAATAGACTTATCCATTTGAAGGATTTTTAGTGTCTGTATGTGCTTGGGAAATACTTCTGTATTCCAGATTTGTGAAGTGGAATTATTAAGTTAACTATTTTAGATTATATATTGGATGATTATGATTGTGAAAGCACTTTGTCTCTGCTTCTGTATCTGCTCAATTGCTCCAAGCAGGTAAAAAAACCAAACAGTTAAGAATATCACTTTCTATAGAATCAAGAAATTACTTAGCTTATTTTCTGAAAAATGCATTGAGTTTTTAATTACGTTTTTGGAGTATTCAGATGTAATTTAAAAACAGTTATGTTTGACTTTTTCTGTAGTTGTCGGATACTGCTGCTTTACCCTCTGTGGAGCACTGCTATTTTCAGTTATCTTAATTGCTTCTCAAGAGACAGGACCTTTTTCTTCACTCAGAAAACTCAGGGAAGCTGGTGTCCCATGGTACAGGGAGACTGGAAAGCCTAAACCTTGTCAATTAATAGCAAAGTTATGCTGCTGTTTGGATCCAAGCTGACAAAAGCAGATATATCAAAAGCTACTGCTGGCACCCTGCTCACAGTTCTGTTTTTGCTGAACTTATTTTGCATGCTTACTGGTAATGCAGAGCAGTGCAACATCACTTTCTGTTTGAAGTTCAGCTGTAACATGAAAAGTGAAGAAAGAAAGCTTTAACTTTGTATTTCCTTGCTTTTTCTTTCATTTTGTCAGCTAATGTTTCACCTTTAATGCTAAATATTTGTTTTGGCTGCCATTTTGTCTGTCAATTTGTCTGAAACATGCTTTACAATGACAAATTCTCCATGGCAGTCATTAGTTAGCTAATACTTTATTTTATATGAAGAGATGCTTGCAAAAGAGATGAGAAACAATTTCTTTGTCATTAATTTTGTATTTGTGCATTTCTTAAGAGAACTGCCATGTTGCCTTGGGGAGAATAAATTCAGAATTCTTTTGCTGGAAGTGCATTAGAGTTTTAAGGCGTTTGCATTGAAGGCAAAATGATGATGCTGTACAGGCCACCCTCGGTTATAATGCTAGACATAGCAAGTAAATAAATTGAGGACAATTGGAAAATGTCTAGTACTAAGGGAAACTTTATGCATTCAGTAAGCATCTCTTTGCTGAGTGTGTAATTTCTTGTACTGCATTGGGCCAGCTGCAGTACTTTCTGGGAGTGAGGAGCAGGGGATAAGGGAATAGCTCCAGATAAGAGACTGTTTGGGGCAAGGCTACTGATACCAGGTTTGTTTACTTATTTACTTTCTTACTCATGCCATCGTGCCTCTCTGTGTGAAACAGCACAGTTATACTGGAGGTTCCCTTAGGCTCGCTGATTTGGGAAAGAGCTTTGGT
Organism: Forpus xanthops; assembly: GCA_032466535.1. Lineage (NCBI taxonomy): Eukaryota > Metazoa > Chordata > Aves > Psittaciformes > Psittacidae > Forpus > Forpus xanthops. Next base: position 3,671 of record JASSUY010036181.1, read on the forward strand.
GAAGGTGTAGCAGCACTTTTCATGGAGGCTCAAAGGGCTTCTTTAGCCAGGGCAGGGTGCTGGTCCCAGCTGTTCCTGGTCCCTTGTGACCTGCAGCTGTGCTGGGAGGGTTAGAGGAGGATGAGTGTACTGGCTTCTACCACACCCCATCATCATCCTTTGCAGGGCAGACCTGCCTTAAGTGACCCCATGAAGAAGCAGCTAATACTGTGTAATTTTTCTTCTGGGATGTTTTTCTTGCTGTTTGGTGCCTCAGAATTTGGCTGCTATCAGATACCAAAGTGTCCTGGACACTGGGCTTAAACCAGGACACAAAGCATTGTTCTGAACCTTAAATGTGAGTTCTGCAAAAAAGACATGGTGCAGTGTTCATACCCCACTGAGCATACATTAAGTCTTTAATTCCTAGAGAACCAGGCATTTATTTGCCTCTAAACTTGCCTGAGGCTGGGATGATTTTGTTCTTTTATACTTTTTTATTTCAGCATAATCACTGGGATGTGCTGAGTTTTGGGCTCAGATACACACATAGTTTCCCTGCTTTCTTTTTCCCAGCCCTCACCGATGACATCTATTTAATATCATTGCCACTTGAAGTGCTGAAGAAATGTGAGGGAAGACAGTGGGTGCTGTCAGTACTGGGTAAGGGTGGCTTTTATGGTGAATATAGAGAAATTTATTTTTGACTTGACCCGGAGAGAAGGTTAAAACAGTTTGGGGTCCTATTGTTGCCATTTAGTCCTTTCTGCCCTCAGTGGGCTTCAAATTCATGTTACCTGGGTGTCCTTGGATGAGCATTTATGGCACTCAGATGCAGTACGTGCCTTCTTACAGCATCAGTGAGCAGCACAAACATGCAGCTCTGCTTTGCTTCCTGAGAGATCAGAAAGGGTCCAGTGTCCTCTCCAGAAAGTCACTTGCCAGTGTGCTTTTACTTCCTTTCATGTGGCTTTATGTTAGGGAATGGACTAAGCTGTGCCGCACTGTTACGGTGGATTACATTGCTCTTTTTACTAGGGTGGCATTGGCAGCACTCTGCAAAGCTTTAGTTCTCATCAGTTTTTGATGCAGCTATTAGGGCAATTCCCCAGATTTAATTAAATAGGCCAGATCCTGCAGGAGCTGAGCCCTAGTCTGTGCCTAGTTGGACTTGCATAGAAATTTTTGATTTTATGACATTTTCAGATTGAAATATTATGAAATATTTAGGTATTTGCTGCAGTTACTTGAGCCTGTGGATAAGGAATGAAAATGAAGTACCTACACTGCAATTCTGCACTTGTTTGCAGCTGAGTTTGATCAGGACCTCTCCTGAAATTTGAGAAAAGGATGAAGAGCTCAGAACAGTTTCTTAACAAGTGAAATGTACCAGGCAAGTACAGAGTGAAATAGATTAAAGGGATAAAAGGAGAAAGGAAGTAAAGAATTAAAGTTAATTCAATTCTTATCTTACCTGTTCCTAAGTGCTTGTTCCAGCATTACCATATTATCTGTGATCTGCTCCTTGTCTCTGCCCTGTGGGCTAAAGAGCTTACAATAGTGCAGATGAAAAGATAATAGGGAAATGTTTTACAGAACTGTATTTTAATTGAGCAGCAAATGCTCAGTCAAGACATTGCAGCTGCTTATGCTTCTTATCCTGGCCAGTTGTGAAATTCTCAGTGACAGTGGGACTGTGCAATTACCTGGCTCATGCTGTCTTGTGATTGTAGCTATGGGTGTTTTAAGAAAAGGCATTTTTTAACATACCTGTTCAGTTAGATGCTTCGTGTTCTTTAGCTGTGTGCCTTAAAAGCAACAAAACCTCAGAAACCGCTCCAGGGTACAGTACAACAGGTTTAATCATAAGACAGGCTTTTATGGCATAGTTATGGGCTGTAATACAACATTTCCATAGTGTAGCAGGTAGTTTAAAATGAAAAGGTATTTATGCTGAAGAGTGTATTTCTAACATGCTTTAAAAGGCCAGTTAAGTGGTGTGAAGTATGTGAAGTAGCTTATCATTAACAGGCATTATCCTGTATGGGGATTTAGTGAGGCACTAAGTATTTCCTATAACTTTCAGTTGCATCAGGCTTTTTATTTTCATCTTCCTGTTGTGGTTATACTCTGAGTTCATGTAGGCCCCGCAGGCTTGTATATATGCACCTTTTGTGATACTTAAGGCTTGAAATTGGCTGAAAATTTGGAATTAAATTTTAAGATGTTAGATATAGAGGTCATTTAATAATGATTTTTTCTCTGTGGTTACTTTGCCACTGATGCATGCTGAGCAGCCTTTTAAGTTGCCTCTCTCAAAGCTTTGTGAAAATGACATATGAAAGAATTAAAAATTCATTTGAAGTTATGGTTGTGAATTGGACCGATTAAAGGTTGAGTGGTTGATTCACAAATGGTCTTGGACAGCCTGACCTTGTGTCTTCCCTAGGGTCGCTTGTGCCCTCTTCTGGGCATCTGGTGTTGGTATCAGAATCATGGAGATTGTCTTCAGTCAAATGGTTGAGTAAAATTCAGTGTTGGAAAAGCGAACCAGGCTGAAAATTGTCAGAGAAAACCAGAAAAAGATGTTATTTCTAGATGATAATGTAATGAATCTTCCACTATAGGAATGTTACAGGATTGGTTTGGTTTTGTTCTGAAGATGCAGGACACTGGGAAAAGCACACTTTATTTCCACAACATGTAATTTTTACTAGGACTCTATGAACAGGTAGGAGATCACTCATGCCACTAGTACTGCTCACCCATCTTCCTCTGAGCTTTTTAAGCAGTGGCCATGTTTGGTTATCTTCCTATATAGCCAGCAAGAAGCCTGGATTTGAAAGGGTGCCTCCATGAGCATAAGGGTTGCATACTTAGATTTTGATGGGAGAAGAGAACCAGAATCTTGCAGAAATTCACAAGTAAGCCCCAGCTGGCCATGCCACATTTATAATCTGTGGATTTGCAACAGAAGGTGTCAAACAGGATGTATGTGTGCATTGAATTGCATATATTAAATTGGATACAAAATACTTAATTTGTAGACCAAAAAGAAAATATTTTAGTTACGATAATGCATATAAAAAGAAGTCCTAATGGTTAGAGGTATGTGGCAAAGGTGCAAATTGAAGCCATGGCAAGGGGTTGGGACTAGACATCTTAGAGTCCTTTCCAGCCCTAGCCATTCTATGAGTCAGGGCTAATAGTTTTCTGAAAACAGGTTTATTGCAATTGCTTCTGCAACATAAACTGAAACCTTTCTATTCTAAAGAATCTCACAGATTTCAAAACAGCCCAGCAAAACTACTGGTGTTTTTGTTTAACTCTGTGGAGGTTAGCATATAAACAGTAACACCAGTGCTAGTCAAGAGCCTGACGGAACTGATGCTGTGGCACAGACCTGGCTCTCCACTGGTCAATCTGTTGAGTTTAGAGGTGGAGCTTTCCTTCTTCATGCTCTCTTCACCACTCCACACAAGTGATGTCTGGAGACAGAGGAGGGTGGTTTTGGGCAAGCCATCAGTTCTGATCTTAGATGATCTGGACTAAGTCTCCAGCTGTGCCACAGAATTTGTGCTGCCAGACTTATTGCATGCTTATCAGCAAGGTGTCTCTGTCACTCTCATATAAACTGGATGTGTAGCAGGTGGTGTGAGAATGCTGTTAGTGACTGGCTTGTCTTTCAATGCTAGCTTTCTGGAGTGGGCATCAGATTTTAACCTATTTCAGGGGCACAATGGTCTGATCTCCTGGAGTCCTTTTAGGTTGCTATAGCATAAGCATGTAACAGGTGGTGGGGTAAACTTTTTTCACTTGGTTTTAGAGCAGCCTTTCCACTATTCAGGACTACCTATGAACTAACTATACCCTAAGCACTTTCCTTAGATACGTACCTTGGCTGTATAGTGGCATTTTAATAGATCTGCAGTGATCAGTCAAAATGTAGGATGCCAGAAGGTGAAAATCCAGCCCCTGTGCTGGTGCTGACCGTTGTCCTTGCTGCTGCTCATGGAAATTTACATTTTCATGGTGGTATTCCATGCCCTTCTGTTAAGATATGGATCACTTTTTCTTTCAGTACCAGGAAATTCACTATTTTCTGGTCTGAACTCACCAACTGCCAAACGCCAATATTTCTCTGATCTCTTTATTATAATAGTGATTTCAGTTGAGGAAATTACTGTAGCGATACTGCTATTGAAGTATTAGCTGCTGGTATTGAAGTATTAGCCTGTTCTTGCCCCAGGGATTGGGCCCTTTGAATTTACTTCCACTTCTCCCAGCTCCCCTAACTCTGCCTGCCATCCTTTTCATAGATGTAATAATAGCATCTCTTGCATGTGAGGTTTTCATTTTGTTTTATATGGCTTCTGAGCATTTGATCTCAACCTTCCTGTTGTTTTACCACTGTGTGTCTTTAGTAAACACAGTAACCACTACTACATTATATTCTTGCATTAATCACTCTTATCAAAGGCTCCATCCAGTGTGTGATTTCATGTAAGAAATTATTCTGTTAGATTAAATGCAAAAATCTGTTTTTTCTTTCCCCCCCTTTTGTTTCTTTTTCTTCCCTCCCACCATGCATTGTATAGGCTTTTTATTTACTCTGCCAGATTGACAAGATTATAAATGAGAGCTGTGTGTGGAAGCCTCTAATTTTTCATAAGTAAATGAATTAATTTATCATAGCTGTTGTGTTTTATTGCTGTCTCCATGCCAGGCTGGCCAGCTTCTTTATTCCCCTTTTACCTTCTAAATACTGAATCCATGTCATTGTGTTTGACAGCTTTCTGATTCCCCTGTCAGATGCAATTTGGTGCTAATCACATTTTCTTTGCTTAGTGTCAATGATACAGGCCATGCATAATATTCCTGTATGTCCACTTATTTACTTGAAACACAGCTGAAATGTCTTGGGCATTAATCTGATAGAGCTACTATATTGAATGCAAAAACGATGCTTGAATAGGAAGATAATGCGGTGTGGCAGATGTGCAGTAGATAACATTGAGGCTAAACTACTGATCTTTACCAAGGTCTGATGCATTTTATTTGCTGGTTTTGCATACCTTTTCATAAAAAAAAGATTGTAATAGGTTCTGGTTCATTAGAATGGTGTCACTTATAATTTAATTCATTCTCTGTGATCAAAATATGAGTATTTTATTTTCCTCTCCTCCCATTTTTAAATACAGGCTATATGTGTTTTTAAAGTTGTGGGCCACGTTTTATATATGCCTACTTTTAAGGTGAGTATTCATGTCTTTCTGTTATTTATGGTTTGGAATTCTTTAAATTCTTGGGTTTTCTTCCATATGTCTCTGCAGTTTCCAAAGCTGCTGTTAAGCAAGTCCTGATTATTTAACATTTCTGTAAGTCCCAGTAGTATCCATTACTGAAATCTAGAGCATGATTCTAGGTGTTCATCTCTTAATTCCTACAAAGGTTGTTGGAAATACTTTTGCCTAAACTGTATTGCAACTGTATTTCATAGTTTGTCTTTTCTCCAGTTACCCTCTAATGCTTTTTTTGTATTTCAAAATCCTTCTTTTATAATAAGGAAAAGGAAATGTTTCTAGGGGATGTGAAGTCCTTGAAACTTAGGTCTCTATAGTGTATAACAAGAATTTGATCATGTGTTTTTGTTACTACTTACCTGCTTTGGCTCCTGCCTGTTTTGTCTACTCTGAAATAACTGCTGTCTACTCTTCCACTACTTAGAGAAGCAGTGATGATGGCTTGCAAAAGACCAAACTGCTTTATAGGCTGTTGGAATTTATTCCCTCTTTGTAAAAGTACACTTAAGTGGAAGATTTGGCAAAGGATGTTGTGTTTATCCATCCCAAAATGGGTGAAGTTCGAGAAATGCATACTTTCATGAAGAAATTCACTCTTGTGTACTTGTCAGCCACAAAGACAATTAAGGAGTTATTCCCCTCCGCCCCCAACAGCACTTTCTACATACAAGTCTTGCAGCTGAGTGTCTGTATTTTAGAGTATATGCTGATGTTAGGAGTAAGAGCTTCTGCAGCGTGAATGAGCAGTTCTGAACTTCCCATCTCTTGGGTATGGGAATTATGTACCCACACAAAGAGATCCTAAGCTGGAAGACATGCTTTGTGGGAGAGCACATGGTTTCTGCTCAATGATATTTGCATGTCTCTGCAGATATGACTATAAACACTCCCAGTAAAGCATTTCAGCAAGTAATTAAAGTGTGAGTAATTACACGGTGTGGTTTCTAATGTTATTTCTTACAAAGGTGCAGTTCTGTGTATTCCATGAGAGCTCAGGGTTCTTGAAAATCCAAGGTTCATCTGAAACCCTGAATAAAGACTTCTAATTCCAAATGCCTTTCTGTTTATGTGGATGCTGCTCACTTGAGCTTGACACAAGCTGGATCTGTGAATCTGAAGTTCTTTTTTCCTTTTAAAAAGAACAGGTTAATATTGCGTACAGCTCTTTGCAGCAGGGGTGCTCACTTTGACCCGCAGGGCTGTTGTGGCCTATTCTGTGCATGGAGCAGAACTTCAGTTCAGAGGTGTTTCAGTGGTTTTGTGGGCAGTCATGAGTAAGTGATTTGACATAGCACATCTGTTCTCCCGCATGTAAAATTAAGATCAAGATTTTGTAAAGCATGTCAACTATTGACAAAAAATGTTGGTAAGGGGAAAAAGAAAAGGTAATTTCATGGTTGTATTTTGGGACTTAACTCCAGGCTTGTCATGGATATCCTGTACTAGCATGGATAAATCAGCTTCATTGTGCCTGTGTCTGTGAAGATATGTCTGTATGATAGTTCTGCTGTGCTTCCCAAGTGTTCATGAAATATATATGTACATACACAGAGAATACACATCTTTGTACTTAGTTATTAGTGTGACCTTCCGTTGTCAGTGCATTAGCTATATTGTTTGCTGCTACCATCAAATACAGTTAATGAAACCAATGCAGTTTGTCTGTTGGAGATAAAGGATTTAGGTAATTTACCTATAATTAAGGAATTGGAATGTAGCCATTATGTATTTGTAGAAATAGCAAATGTTTAACTAATGGCATTAATATATTTCCACTGAGAATCTGGATAAATTCTTCATATTGTCTGAAAAGCCTGCTTGTAATAAAAAAAGTTTAATTAAAAAACTAATCAAGTGCTTTGTAATTCTTGTTTAGTAGCAGAGCTGCTCATTTTTAGTCCATGTTTTTTTTATGATACTTTTAACAATATTTGTATATGTTTTAAATTTTATAGATTGTTTACCTTGTTAAAGGCATCGGAATCTATATAATGGCAGTGGAGCTGGAACTGGGATTTTGTGGTACCTTAAAATCAATTTAACTTGCTGTTACAGGGAATTCTTAGTGTGGACAAAAATGCTTTTTCACGTGTACTTTGGTTTTGTTTTGCAAGAAATTGAAAGGGTTCCAAAAATTGAAGTGAGTATATTCAACCGTTAGCCTCTGTGCTGAGACTCCCTGTGGTGATGATTAATTGGTAATGCGAACATCTGTGAGGGAACAGTGGAAGTGCCACACTTTTCAGAGGGGCTGTGGTTGTTAGGCTTCACATTCATAAGATGTGGAAGAAAGTACCTGCCATATAGATAAATCTCCCTCTATTGTTGTCTCGGATGATATAATTTGTGGGTTTTTTTTTAACAATACCTAAGGAAATACTAGCTGAGTGACTTATTAAATACTGGTGAGCCTATGAGCTCTATGGATGTATGGTACGTCTTTGAGCAATTCTAATAATGCTTGGGTAATCTTCATTTGGGGGTATTTGTAGACTAATTAAGTCGATCAGCACATGTCCAAGATGAGGCAAGTATTGGTAAACTTGTGCAGGGGGTAGTGGCAATATGACTACAACAGTCATGCACTGCGAATTTACATGATTCCTGTTTACATGGTACTGAATTGAGAGTCTTGGACTAATGGATTTGGAAAAGAACAAATGCAGGTCGTGTTGAAAATATACAGGATTTACCTTTCACCTATGTTCATCTAGGAAGAAGTCACTTCTCAGGTGGGAAGTGCTGCTTGTATGCATGTAACTGAAGTGTAGCTGTTTGCTTGTGATCTGTCTCCTGTATGAAATGGCAGGAGACTTTGCCTGTTCCCACTAACAGGGTGATGTACCATTATATGCAGTAAAGGAAAGTTTTCATGGCACAGGATATGCTGAGGCAGGCAGGTGAGAATGTTTCAGGCACCCTCTTGAAATGGGCTTTTCCATCTCCTGCCATGCTCGTGGCATATTGGAGCAGTTGAAACTGAGACGTGCTCCTTGTACAAAAATGCTTTTATTCTTCTCCCGAAAGTGCCACCTTACCTCTTTAAAAGACCTTAAAGGAAACCATCTAGACATTTGGTAAAAGTGACTGCCTGGTTTTCAAAGCTTGCTAAAAGTACCGAGATAGGGGAGACCCTGTCATGGTTGTCTTTCAATAACACATACTTACATACCTGATACGAAATGAAAGTTGAAGCAGTATGTGTTTGGTGCTCTTGGATACAGAAACTTTCAGGAAGGTTTAGTAGGTGCATAATCATATCAGCAGTTGTTGCCTCTTTTGTTCAATTTTAATGTAGCTGCTAATGGATTTGTGTGTTCTTTTTTTTATTTAACAAAACATCAGTTAATGTGAGAATTAATATCTGATAATGGGGACCAAGAAATCTTTGAATGTTAATGGTGTTATTCGTGCTCTCTCTACCCTTTGTATTTGCATTTTAATAGGATTGGAATATTTTAGTGGCATGTAAAAACTTCTGTAAAGGGATTGGTTGTGGGTAAACCCCTCGTGATGTACTTTTGGATGAGAAATTTGGATTGCCAGTTGACTTCAATGTCAAGTATAACAGCTGTGTTGGTTGCAGAAGGGAAAGATGCTTTAGTTGCTCCTGGGGTTATGTCCTGAGATCCTGTTTCTTAACCAGAGAGTGAGTGAACTTGACTGCAGGCTTAAGTGATTGAAAGTAAACAAAAATGTATTAAAAGTAATTGGATTTGAATTAAATATATTTCTACATCTATTTAAAAGGATCATTGATTTTCAGTGATTGATCACCACTAAAATGTTGATGTACAATGAAATGTTTTAAATTTAAACACTTTTTATAAGAAGGAAAATGCATTATATGCATATTTATGAAATGATACTTGGCACACATTTATTCAGAGTCTTAATTTTTACATTTAGCCTAGAAAATGCTGAGTGACAGTTCTCATTTAGTGGAATATTAATTTCTTCTTTATGGCTTGTGTCAAGCTAGTTTTAGTAATTGAACTTCAATTAAAGCTGTGGAGAACTAAAATGAATTTTCGTTAGAGAAAAAATGGGAAACATTCTGGATGTGTATTGGGAAGAGTTTGTTTTTAAAACTGACACATTGAACAGAAGCAGTTTGCAGATGATGCATGGTGGACTATGCAGCTAATAAAGCAAACCAGACCAGGAGTTGTATGTCAGGGTCTCGGACCTGATGGTGCTCAGTTCTTGCATTTAGTTTTTATTCAGAGGCTGTAAGAAAGGAAGACTAGAAAGCTTCCCTGCTTTTCAGTTCTCAGCTGTGTTTTCATTTTGAGTGAACTTCTTGTTCATTCAATTGCCTAGATAAACGAGTATACTTTTTGCCAAGAAGTGGCAGCTATGGCTGACAGGAGCTTGTTATTTTATCTCTCTAGGAATCTCTAGCTCCATGTGGTTAGCTCTAGGTTTTCCCCTCTTCAGTAGTTTGAGATTCCTTAAAATGTAGTACAGGAACATGCTACTTGTGAGCAATCCTGTGGAGGGTAGGATTTGGCTGTGGAATCCTACTGCTTCTTCTAGTCTAATTTGCATTACCTTGCAGATTATACAGCAGCCTATCTCTCTCAGTGTTGCAAGTTGCAGTTGAAGAGTAGATCAAAAAAGATTAGTCTAAATGATATAATTCCCAGTGGAGTGGGGTGACATGTCCAAAGACTAAGAGCTCTGCCGAGTCAAAGTCTCTATGTTCAAAGAGTCGTAAAGCTCATACAGACAGAAGTAGCAAGCAGAAGCCTTCCAGTGATTACTGCAGTGATTTTGGACTGGAGCCCTGGGAAGAGGATGGAGCAGTCTTTCTTGTCTCTTCCCTGTACTGAAGTCTTTAAGGTCAACAGGCCAAGGACTAATTAGTTATTAGCGGACTACTGACGTAGGGAAGGATCAGCAGACTGGAAGAAAAGCTGTGCAAACTTCGTTTTGATTAAAAACCTATGTATTTTTCCTGGGTAACCTGAACGGCATGTATAGGAGAAAGCAAAGGAAAAGAATCACTACAAACTTGGCCAGAACTGCTGTTTAGAGTGCACACCCCTTGTCACATTTTCTCTAATGTCTTTGACTTGTGTTAGCCTAATTCATTTGAAACTAATTTTAAGTTCAAATGCAACGAGGCAACAACCTCAGTCTTTTATGCACCCACAGTGATCAATTCTGTTTTGATATCCTTTACATTGGGTGTTTGGTAGGTTCTCTTCTTAAGTGTCTCTGAAGAGTAGATAAACTTTGGTGGTTTTCTGTTCTTCACATTTTCTGATATCCCTGAATCTCTATTCAGGGAAAAGCTGAAGGGTGCACTTCTGAGTGCCACCTTTTGATGGAAATGCCATTCTGGCGTGATGTTGGTGTTTAATCACATTGCTCTCAGTAAGAGCAGCCAAATTGACCCTGGCCTTTGGGCATCAGTCTGCAGCCTCTGACTGTGTGGTGCCCTGATTTAACTTGTAAGTTAAAGTTAAAACCGAGGGAAGTGAGAAAGGGCTGTCATTTTTTGCCTCTTAAACATATATCTCTTCAATTTGTGTCAAAGTAGATAGTGGACATCCTTGGGTTGGTGGCTGTGGCTTCCATTCTTCACTATAGAGTATGTGTTTTGTGTCAGATTTTTGGTTTGGTTTTGTTTTGGTGGGTTTGCTTTGTTTGTTTTGTTTTTCTTCAGTAGTTCTGGCATCCAGAATTTTTAATCAGGAGTGCAGGTATTTTTGGGGACCTTCTCCAAAACAAGCATCAAGCACCACATACAGTGTGTGTGTCTGCTGAATCACTAGTAAAAGTTACTCAACTTACACTGGGTAGGAACCCCTGAGATGGTTTCAGCTAAGTGTGAATGAACACTCTTGGTCTCTTGGAAAGAAAGTGATTTGACTGGAAGGTAAGTATTCAAGACAGAATGAATATACTTGCTACCTCTTCTGGATTTTTTTTTTTTTTTTGTGGGTTCCCACCTATCCCCCTTTTGGGCTTTGTAAAGCCTAGGAAGCCTCAAAGAGCAGTGTGCCGTTATGAATATGGCTTATGTGGAGGGGTCTGAACACTTGATGCGGTTAGCCACAGAATGGAAGGCTCTGTGTGTGGAGCAACTTGTTCAGGAGAGCAAGAATGCCACTCTAATGAACAGGGCAGTATTGGTGGTATTATTATTATTATTAGTAGTAGTAGTATAAAAACATGTTAAAAAATCTTCCATGAAAGAACTGAATCAATTTTGTTCGCATATTTTACCAACTTACAATAATATTAGGTAACAAGGTGATGTGGCAGTGAAGGTTGCAGATGTGATTCTACCATGAATCCATTCAGGTACTAGTAGTAAAGCTGTGAAAACACAGACTCCCTTCCACAGGATCTGGTGAGTCGTCAGTGCAGACAGGTCAAGGAATAGCCATGTGCTTTTTTTCTGGAGGAGGCTGAAATCCTTGGCTAGTTGTGTGGCTTCATTTCTGATGACTCTTGATCATATTAAAGATATTTGAAGATTCATGACAACTGTAACATTTTGGGAGAATTTTCTATTAGCTGAAGGTATTTTACTCCTCTCCCATTGCATTACTTCTGAAAGCAGAGCCTGGTATATCATTCACTTTGAGTTGTTTTTATAAAAAATGCTTTGCTTTATGAATAGGTCCCTTTTAAAATTGAAATGAGGAGTGGAAAATGGATGAACAAGCTTCTCTCTGAAAAACTCACATTTGAAATTTCTGAGTAATGATCTGAATGGTCTGAAGTCATTTATTCCCAAGACGTATCACTGTTTTGCAGAATATTAAAATACCGTAACCAGAGCTAAACTATGCCCTAAGCATGAAGATTTTTTTTTTCTTTCTCCAACAAGAACGCTTTAGATAAAATTAAAACAATATTTCAGAGCAATAGGAACCTGTTAATTGAATTCAACTTTTTGGTTAAATATATTCCTCAGTGGTTTATATTACCTAATAAGAAGCATTAGCTGAATTAGTATAGGTAAGAAACCACACTCAATATGTTGCGGTTCATTCAGTACAACAGAGAAGCTTCCCTTATTTCAATTATTACAGAAGACAATTTCCTTAAGAAATGTTAAGATACTTTTAATTGTTGTTCAGAGGACAAACTTGTAGTTGTTATAGCTGCATGTTACAAAACTGCATCAAGTAAATGTTCAACACGGTATTTAATAAGACATTGAAATTCGGCCTTGGAAATGAAGATCCTGTCAAAATCCATCTAATGAGCAATTACAGTATCACACTAAATGTACTTTGGTTTTACGTTTTTGTATCCTATACTATTGTGGAAGGACAAGAACATTCCTAGTGTTGTAATGTTTTGAATGGCAGCTACCTTTTCTTGTATATTCTGCTTTAATAGGTTGTGTTCAAATTTGAATAACAAATGCCAACGCACGGGTAGTAGAAGGCTACATATGTGAGAGCTTGTTTGCTTGCAAATACATCCATGTCCAAGGGTGCCTAACTTACGTATAATACATACGTACGTACGTACGTACATACATAGCTGCTACTGACTTTGCAAATACCATTTTCTCAGTTGTATTCTGAATTCTAAGTCTTAAAATAGTATGTTTATTTTTTACTGTGGATCTTGGACATGATGACAGCATTTAATGTGTTTACTAAGAAATTAAGGAACTTAACTATGAAATTATGCTGTGGGCAGCTGATGTGAGGGTAAAAAATGACTGAGATTTATAATGTGTAGATCATTCTTTCAAAGGAGTGTAATGAGCAAGGCAGCAGTAGGATGTCTGTTATGAACTGATTGCTGAAATGAATAATTGTCACTGAAGGTTTTTTTGTTATTGCCAGAGATGTGACTATCTCTGGGAATTTTACTTTAAGTTTCATTGTTTTCACAGTAATGGTGCATTAAGTTGTCAAGTCAAAATATTTTTTTCTAGTCCTTCTGTTCTGGTGGTTCATTTGGGAATGTGCATTTCTGGAACCGCAGTGTTTGGAACCACCATAGCTCTTTTCAAATTTCTGAATGTTTGTTCCTGATCTAAGAGAGCATAACTGTATAGGTTTCTTCTTTAGTTGTTGTAGACTTCTTAAACTGGTTTGACTTTAAAAAAAACCCAACACAGTTCTTCTATGGGTGACAATTAATGCCTGTAGTTTTCTATTAATGAGTGTGATAAAACAAGCCATGTGAAACTAGCCAATTGCCAAATACATTCTGAGGAGTTGGGTGTCAGTCGTGTTACATTTCTGTTAAACTTCTCTCCCCTCTTCTTCTTTTCTTCTATGTCTCAAATTAAAGGATCATTACATTTAGGAGCTTTCTTTAGGGACATGGTTGCTCAAGGTCAGCTGACTTATGCTGCTGCAGCATATAGGGTCATGACTCTTGTGAAAATGAGGTCATTGTGTGAAAGGCTATGTGTTTGTTTTCCAATTTTTTCAAGGTGATATATTTGCTTTATTATGATGCACTAGGAGCTCCCAAGGAGTACTGTTTATTGACAGAATTAATAACAAACTACTAGGGACTGATGGCATTAGTTTATCATTAGGGACAGACCTTTCCTTATCAAGGTGACAACCAGTTTTGTAAGCTTACTCTTGCCTTCCTAGAGCGTGACATATAAACTGTCAGAGACAGGGCAAATAATGCAGTCTCGCTAAGCTAGGCATCAGTAAGAATAGGCCTCTTGGCAGTTATAAATACTGAAATGTTTTTCTGCACAGACAGAAGCACGGTGCGAGAACTGTATGACGTGTGGCAACATCCCAAGATTTATCAAGCCTGTCTGTACTAATGAAAGTTGTTGTGTATGTTATGGTGTACAGATGGTTTTACACTTTCTGATGGGATTTACAATTCAAGTATTTTTGTGCTGCCTTTTTGTTTTTACTTCTGAAGTTACATTCGCCATCCAGTAATGTCCTCAAAGTCATTTAAAACCAAATAAACAGCTAATTTGTATGCTGTCATTGAGTAATTGTGGCCAAAGCAAAAACTTATTTTTGCACATGATGCATACTGTCAAATTGGCGGGAGAGGGAAAAACCAATAGAATGACTCGGTAGAAGTTGATCAGGGTTTGTTTTAGCTTTCCAGATAAGAATCATAGAATCATAGAATAGTTAGGGTTGGAAAGGACCGTAAGATCATCTAGTTCCAGCACCCCTGCTCTGGGCAGGGACACCTCCCACTAAACCATGTCACCCAAGGCTATGTCCAACCTGAGCTTGAACAACACCAGGGATGGAGCATTCACAACTTCCCTGGGCAACCCATTTCAGTGCCTCACCACCCTTACAGTAAAGAATTTCTTCTTCAGATCCAGTCTAAACTTCCCCTGTTTACGTCTGAACCCGTTACCCCTTGTCCTATCACTGCAGTTCCTAATGAAGAGTCCCTCCCCATTATCCCTATAGGTCCCCTTCAGATACTGGAAGGCTGCTATGAGGTCTCCACACAGTCTTCTCTTCTCCAGGCTGAACAGCCCCAAATCTATCATCCTATGTCCATACGGGAGGTGCTCCAGTCCCTTGATCATCCTCATGGCCCTCCTTTGGACTTGTTCCAACAGTTCCATGTCCTTTTTTTGTGGAGGACACCAGAACTGCACACAATATTCCAAATGAGGTCTCATGAGAGCAGAGTAGAGGGGCAGGATCACCTGGGCACACTCCTTTTGATGCTGCCCAGGATACGGCTGGCTTTCTGGGCAAGGCTAAATGCACATTCGGGTGGTTAGCAAGAGTGTAGCCATCAAGTCACTGGAGCAATTCCTCTGCTCTGTTTAGCACTTATGAGGCCATGGATAGACTATTGCGTTCAGTTTTGCTTTCCTTTGTGTGAGAAAGACACGGACATAGTTGAACCAAGCTCCAACAGGCACAGGGTCACCAACATGATTGAACTTGACAGGGGGTATGAAGAGTGAGTGGACTTCATACAATAAAGAGTGTCTTATTGCTTAATGGGGGTGTGTAGAGGAGGCAACTTCCTACTTTCCAGAAAATCTGCAGTGAGAAGACAAGAGTTAATGGACATCAAGTGGACATGAAGAAGACTTTAATAAGATATGAGAAGCTTTTTGTTGCACCCTGAAGGTCATCAAGGACTGGAATGAGTGTCCAGAGTCTTGTGAAATCTTTATTCTTGGAGATGCACAAAACTGGGTTGGATTCTGAGCAACCATATCTAGCGTCAAAGTTTAAGTGGCAGCGTGTCCCTACTTGGAGTGAAGAGTGGGACCAATGACTTCCAGAGGTCCCTTCCAACATGAGTTGTTCTATGGGCCCTTCTCGTTAAACTGGAGTCTGGAAAAGACAGGAAAGTTGAAGAGCCTAATTACAGAGTTCTTTTTAACATCATAAGTGATTGCTTAGAGTATGAAAAGCTGTGCAAATCCCTAAGATTTTCAATTACACCCCCTGATTTACTGAAATGGTATAAGATCTCTTCAGCCCAGAGTTAATCTCTTTGATTTAACTTTCTGCAAATTTTCACATGTCTATATAATCTGAAGGTAACAAGCTACCTTGGAGAACTGCTGTCTTAAATTGAGACACTAGGAGAGACTGAACAAGTACAAATTGTTGGTACTGCAAGTACCTCTGGCAAGTGTTCTGAAGGCGGCCAATGTTTTCTTCAAGCATTTGTAGCTGAGGAGGGTCAGAAGCAGAGCAGGATAAATGGTGATGAAATGGCGATGAACTCCTTAACTTCATTTTCCCCAGCTCCCTTTCAGCCCTATGAGTTCCTATAACAAGATCAGATGTGACTGGAATGGGGAAGACTATCAGGGAGCAGCTTCTGCCTTGCTTCCTCATCAACTTCTGACCGTTTTATACAAAGCTGTTCAATGTTTCAGCCACTTGATCAGACAGTTAATGTGGGTTTGTGAGAATCCACAAACATGCATGTGGGATGGGCTGAAAATTATGCATAGGATATGAGTGATGAGGGGTGCAAACTACTGGAAAGGAGGACTGATGGTACTGTGGGTGCTGCAGGTATACCTGCTACCACCTTGCACATGACTTTGTCCTGGCTGGACTGGTGCTTGTTTGTTCCCACTTTGGGTTCCTCAGAAACACTGTTTAAAAGCCCCAGCAATGAGAAGCTTGTTGAGTCCAAGAACTGCTCAGTTTTTTCTTCCTGCAGTTCCATCTATAACTAAATGCTCAGCAGCGGTCCACTTAAATACTTAGTTGTGCCTTAAATCAGGACTGCTCATCAGTCTGGATGGTTTGCAACCCATCAGCTTTTCCAGGATTTTGGAAGCATCCAGAGCGGGGTGAGAAGGTGCTAAAGTAGGAGTGGGCTGCAGGAATGCCTTATACTGTGGTAGGAATTGAGAACAATTTGAACTCTCCTCTGCCTCATTTCACCACATGGCACACAGTATTCCTTGTTCTCTGATGAAGATGCTCGTTCTGTCATGTAGGTTTTGCATTACTGACTTGTTTTGTTGTATGTACCATAGGAGGCTTGCCAGTGGGTTTGCATGAAACTGTTAATTTAGCATTATAGTAGTATTTGAACGTAAGATAATTCATATTATGGAATTAATATAATTCGTATCATGAAAGTGAACATTTTTTTGATGCTTACCTACAATACAGTAACTAAGATGGCACTTTTGTTTCCAAGGATAAACTGTTATTTCAGATACTCATTGCACGGTGAATTTTTCCTTTTCAGTGACTGATTACAATAAGTGCATTTGACAAACACAGTTCTAGTAAGTAATAAAGTGTTTGATATTAGTATCTACATTTCTTATAGTATCATTTTAAATGGACTCTCCAAAATTAGCTTATCTTCTGTAAAACCCATACAGGTGAAAGTACTCAGTATTGAGGTAAATAGAAAGGAAATAATCAGTCTTTCATTTTACAGTCCTCCTTTCATTTGGTTTTTTTTTCACTTGGATAGAGAAAGAATAAAAACAAAGGGCATTTGTTATCTAGCAAAACTCAGAAGCTATTTCACATGAAAACATAATGAGTGTGACAGGCTACAAATAGCATTGAGCATGAATCTCTTAAAGAAGAAAAGAGGAATGTTCTTTGGTATATTGACTTCAATCAGGCCTAATAAGGCTTGCTTTATGTGTTTTGTGCATCCGCCATCATAATTATGAATCCTTGACATTTTAGCACTGGCATTTATATCTGCCAAGGAAGCTACCCAGAGTCAACCCTCAAGGAATATCTGTATTGTTACTATGGATCTCCATAACAGCTCTCAAGTAGTTACTAAGTGGCTTAAAAAATTACATATCAGTCATGCTTGAAGGGCTCATCAAACTTTGCCACAAATATCAATGTGAAGTACCCAATCAGCTGCATTGTTTGAAGTACAGTCACGTGCTCCCATGAAGGAATAGGTTGGACAAGAAGTATATGAGGTCTCATCAATCAGGTAGCTTTGTGGGATTTTTTTTGCCATGACCTTTCAAAAAAGATTAAAAAGAAACCAACCTCAAAACCTGCCAGTTTAGCTACAGGGGAGATAGCGATATCTTTATATTTTGATCCCACACAAAACCAGCAGCTAGGCTTGCTGAAAAGCATGCACTAAAGGATTTCTCAGCCATGATTTCTAGTAAGTTTCCTTAAATTTACTTTTTTTTTTTTCCATTTATTATTAACCTAGAGCAGTTGAGGACCTTCCCAAAATAGCAAATTTTAAAGCCCCAACAATAATAAGAACCACCACAACACCCCAAGCCCTTAACAAGCAAACACCACAAGAAGAGCTACAAGAGAAATTACAGAGGTCTGTTAAGGAACTCTTAGAGATCTGGAAATTCTGGTTCATAAATTTAGCTACTCACCCACATTCAGTGACAAGACTAAGAGCTAAATGCAGGACTCATAGTAACAAAGCGGTCTGGAAGTTTTGATCTCCCAGAAGTAATGGAGAGTTCAATCCCCTTCCCATGGCTGTTGATATCAGTAATGACAAATGTAGTAAATCAGGGAAGCACAGTCAGTGTAAGTCTTCAGCAAACAAAAACTCTGTTGGGTGCCTGGAGCCACAGCACAGGAACAGCAGGAGGGCTGGGGAAGAAGCTCCGAGGTTTAGTGTGCGGCCTTTTCTTTACATACTGCTGTCTCTAATTCTCTTTTAGATGTAGTAAGTGATAGGCAAGAAGAGGAACTCTGGATTCGTTGGGAACTAGATGTGCTGTTTAAAATATGAAGACTGGAAGCAATTTGTATCTCACTGTTTGGATAAGCTTTTCAGCTTACTGAAAATTTGAAAATTTCAGCCTGATTTATGAAGGAAATTAGTATTTAAAGTTTTGCCTCTTGCCTTAGTGCCCGCTTACGGTGAAATAGAAGCGACTGAAGCATTTGGCAGTATGAGGACCTTCAATGGCCCTGTAAACTGAAATAAACCCTGCAGGGCTCTTCCAGCCCTGGCCTCATATTCCATGCTCAGTTCTTCATTTTGTCCCCTGCTTTGTCCTTTGGGTTATGCCAAAACAGATGCACTGTCACTTGGGTAAGGATCCCTCCCTGCCATTGTCACACTCCTTTCCTTTCCTCCATAAAGGGCTGCGACTCAGACTGGATCTAGTCTCTCTCTTGGGCATGCTGCTTCTCTTCCAGTGTGGTATTTTCCTTGTATCCTCAAGAAGTTTTGACAGCAGAGGCTTCCAGTGTTTGTACTGTGTGCAGCAGGATTCTGTTCTTGGCTACTTTTAGACAGTACCAAAAGATATCTGAATAGTAAGGGTAAGAAAAGTGTCAGGTGGTCTTTGGGAAAGATAATTTGGTGTCTGTAATTGTGGCATGTAGGTAAACAAGATGATATAATCACCATAGCTTTCATGTAATGTATCTGTAATTTGTTTTCATGTGTAGGTGTGAAGGAAGGCTGCCATATGGTGTGTATATTGGTAGTTTTCCTTGACAGCCTTTATTTTAAGTTAAAGGAATTCCAAGGCAAACTATTATGCAAGAATACCATTTCAAATACTTATCAGTATATAACAGAAGAATACCTTGAAAGAATATTGAAGAAAGGCTGTAGAGCTCCAGGAAAGTTTTAAATTGGAAAATTAAAGAACACTTTCATCCGTTTTTGAGGTACCCTAATTACCTTAGTTCTGTCTGTGTTGCACTGTTACCCATCTTTCATCTTTTAGCCATTTGAACAGGAGTCTTTCATAAGTAATATATGAAATCTGATTTTACATTAATGAGTTTGTGGAGTTCTGAGACAACTTCCACAGTGGCTTTATGAAGTGTTTTTTTTTGTTCAATGTATGATACACTTTACTCTTGGTCTTCTTGCCTCGATCTAAAATGTTATTGTCTCCTCGTGGGCATAATTTAAAATTACAACAGATCCCTGTAGAGCAGTTTCTGTTAGAACTCCTTGAAAGAGCTGCAGAAGTGTTCTTGCTGTTGTATTCACACTTCATGACACACATGCGCACAGCACCCTAGTGTGCTGCCTCTGGAGCAGAGAAACAAACATTGGTCCACCTTAATTAAAGGAGACAGAGGTATGTCACTACTGCAGAATTACAGACAATGGCAGTCTAAAGGAGATGTTGACTCAGTAACGTGTTGAGAGAAATTCGCTTTGAGTGGTTCACAGAGCTGAAGCCGCTGAAGAATGGAGAGTTGCTTTTCTTCCTGGTTTAGTTCCCTAAATAGAGGCACCATGTTTCCAGCAAGTTGTAGCACTTCAGTTAAGGAGCAGTAGAACCCAGTGGTTGAGGAAGGAGCAAAGTCAGGCCACAGTAGCCTCAAAGTAAACATCAGATTTTGAACTTAAGATGGCCTGGTGCAAACTGCTGGCTAAAGAAGTATCTTTGCTTTTACCTTGTGTTAGCACTGGTGCTCAAGTATTTTAGATGGCTGGACTAAAGAGCTGACCTGGGCAAACACAATCTTGCTGAAAGAAAGGGGAAAAAGAAGAAAGGATCCCTTTTCCTTTTCTTTATTGGTCATAGTAGGTTGCTGTCAGCTGCAGCTTTTCTCCTGTGTCTGGTTGTGTGCAGGTATAAACACTTGCTGGGAACTAATGATTTTTTTCTTCTCTTAGTTTGATCTTTTGTGTATTCTGATATCAGTGTGTCACACTGTGTCTTTCTACCTCTGTTATGTATGTGTATGTACATAAATATAAGATTATTCCTACAGATCCCAAATTGAAGGATCAGAGAGCATGGTAATGTAATGCTGTGATGAGTGTCATTTTCTGCTGTAGATTCAGCCATTGCTACTCCTTATGTCACAAAATTCAGCGAAATAGCCACCAAGCTATTCATTCGCCCCTCCAAACAGCTCTTTGTGAGGATGTGAGCAGTTTGTATGCAAAGTCTTTACTAATTGACCAAAAAAAGGGAGAATTTTTTTGCTGCATCAATTTTTACGTAACTAATAATTACTCCCACGGGAGCACCGGCTGTCAGAAGTACAGAAATGGTCAGAAAAGCCCCAAAACAAACAGGCTTTTTCTTAAATGAGCATTTGAAGTCACAGACAGGGAGCATCTAAACAGGATAAAAACATGTCTGAAAAAAACCAGGTAATTTTGTTACGTTTCATTATCCATAGTGAGAGAAGAATATAAATAAAGTTCTAAATGTGAAAAAATTAAAAGGAAGAATATCCATCCAGCTTGGATGAAAAATGTAATATAATTTGAGCATTTAATTTCTTCATGTGATTTTAAATATATTATTCCAGCTGTTGAAAATTGCATCTTTTCAGTCACATACTTGTGTTAGCCTATGTCTGAGAACTTCTCTTAGTGATTTTGCCCTGACAGTAATTGAAAGCTGATTAATTTAATTGCAGGCAAGCTTTTATTTTGCCATTTCTTCCTTAGTACCTTGTGTACATGCCTGGTGTTTGGGGTCAGAAAGGAAATAGTTGTGTCTGTTTTCTAATTCAGTGCAGAAATGCTAGTAAAATATACAGGTTTTAACCTTATTAACAGTAATCTAGTTGTCAAAAGTATAGTTTGACGAGAAAAATAATTACAAAACCTTTTATTTAAAGTGGTGTTTAGGGCAATGGAAAGTCAGCTGTTTCTGGTTTAACAGACAAGTGCCTTACAGCAAAAGCCGTAAAGTTCTGCTATTTGTTCAAAGGTGAGGATGTTTTTCTTTGGAATTCTGAAGCGAATTAAAATTGTTTATCTTTAATTGAGCTTAATTAGCAACCACTAAACCAAAACTGATGCAATTGTAGTTTGGAAGGCCTTATTTTTACTGTTGCTTGTGTGTGTGATGTATATGCCAGTACACCATGAAGGGTGGCTGCAGTGTATGTGTATGAGCTGTGAGCTCAACCATGGTTTTGCAGCTGCCGGCAAATAGAGTAACCCCAGGGCTGCTGCAGTTTGGCTTTACAGAGTCGAGTGCTACTAGTTTTGAAAGGACTGAGCCCCTGTAAAATGGAAAGTTTCACAGGGGATCAGGAATAGGGAGCATTTTGTCTTGTGTTTTTAAATGAAACACTGCATCCATTTCCTGTATCTTAGTGGCCAGTAGTTCCCTGGGGTAAAACATGGGGTTTATGCTGCTGCTTTGTACTGAGTCCCTTCCAGTCACATCATTGTCTATTAGTGGTATTTAACCGCCATTTTGTACATGAGGGTTGATGTTAATCAAGTGCGTGTGTGTGTTGCAGCATTTGGGAGTATAGTAATGTAATTCTTTGCATAATCTTGTTTTACTTTTCTGCAAGTTTTGCAATTTAAATGTCAGTAAACTATTGAAAGAACTGTGCCATAGGACGTCATACAAAGATTTTAAATTAAATTTGGACATACTACATTGTTTTGAGCTTTGCCACCTATAATCAACAAAAATGCTAATAAAATAGAGCTGTTTGTATTTGTTGCCTTTTGTTGTGACCATGTAAGTATCAATAGGGGGGAGTTAAGTAATCAGAAATTATGGGAAAGTGCTAAATGTTGATAATTTATTGATTGTCTAGGTAACTGGTAGAGTGTTAATAGATTTTACAGTAATACTGGTGTAAAATCTGTACATACCTGTACAGACCTACATAGGTATCTTTCACAGTAAATATTGAGATTCTTTAAATAACCTTTAAAAAAGGAGATGCTGGAGTACAGCAAAGGGTACAGAACCCCACCAGAGCACTAGCATAACTTCTACAGCTTTCCAGTGTCTAGAGCAATATTTGTTGTGTTGGAAAAAACAATCTGTTGACCTTCTGAACTCTCAATATTTACAAACACTGAACTGAGAATAAACCAGTGTTGCAAACAGTGTTGTTGTTTTCATGATATGTTTGTGGAGGATGTCTTAATGTGTGCTGAAGTTCTTTTCCATCAGAAGAGGTTGGCAGTCTGTTCCAATTAAAGAATTTTCCATACTGGAAATGAGGAGTCAATTATTACAGTTATTTTTGAATAGTTAATTTACATAACCTTAATTGTATTCATTCCATTTGAAAGGCTGAAGCTGATATTTATAATGCTTTGATTAGCAGTGTGTTTATCATGTTAGAGTTGCTACCAATAGGGTGCTTCTGCAGTCCTGAGGAGTTCTTTCCCACATAAACATTCCAGAAAGCAAATGGCTGTTTATTTCATTGGTGAGGAGAGGCATTGTGTCTTTCCGACCTTCATATGCAGTACTGAGGTATCTCCTTTCCAAAAAACGGGAATTTAGATCATGTTGATGTATTAACGGTGTGTTCCGTATTGTAAAGAAATATATTTTGCTTAAAAAGTCCCAAACTAAATTAAAAATTAAGTTAAAAAATCCAAACTGTCACAATGGTGCCTGGGTGTGTACTGGGGACCTGCAGGCTTTTCACTGAGCTTGCTCAAAGCCTGACGGCAGTAAGAAACGTGTCTGCCTTCAGCCTGGCGTGAGGCCTTTGTGGTTTAGCTCAGATGAAACAATCTTCCTGCCGTTTGCTGGGCTGTATTGCAGGTGTACGTCTGCTGTTGCCCTGCACTGCGGTGCCCGGCCTGCTCCAGCTCTGAGTATGGAAGCAGAGTGCTGCCGTGGATACAGTTGGGAAGCAGGGTGGTGGCAGACTGTATTTGTCCTGACTACTGTGGGAGTTAGGAGGAGCTGATGCGTCTCCATCTGCTGAGCCTTCTTGGTAGGTAAATCAAAGCGGCAGCCACCTTGAGATGCAGAACTGGTATAATCATCAAGCTATTTACAATCCTTCCATATAGTTAAGTGGATGAAGTCCTGGGTTTTTGTCCGCTGTGTTTTCCGTATGTCATTTTGCCTAAACCGGCCCATTTCTGACCAGCTGTCAAGGCAGTTGTTTGACTTGTAGCCTGTCAGCTTCTAGGGAGTGTCACACAACATTAGGGCAGGTGCTTAAGGGATCCTTGGTGGAGCGACACCACAAAGAAGTTGTTGTTACAATCAAAACATTATTTTAACCCGGACCCACTGCAGGTCGGGTCCTCTTACAAAGCCCTCAACCCCCCTGGCAGGTGGGGTCGTTCACTGATGTCCTAGAGCCGGTTCTTTGGACACCTCAGCCAGAACCCGAGCGGAGGGCACTCACACAGGAGCCCCTGAGCCGGCCGGGCGGTGTCCCGGGCAGGGCCCGCCTGCCCTCAGGAGTCCCTGTGCTTCCTGATGGGGCCGGGTCTCCGTTCAGAGGAGCAGCGGCAGGTGGCGGGCTGGCTGCTGGCCGGGATCGCCTGCCTCAGGAGATGGCGCGCGGATGTGGGAGCGGGAGCGCCGGTCTCGGGAAAACGGGTGGGATTCCTGTGGTAAAAACTGCAGTTGTAACGCAGTTTGGCTTTCTGGGCTGACTGGGAGGTAAGCTACTCTATACTGTAGCTGCCGGAGTCTGTCCATGACCTTATTTGTCTATTAAAATAACTTTAGTAGGAATGGTAATACAAAATTTCATTTGGCCTTCAGAGGAATGAAGGAAACATATAGTATTTAGAAACCTGAGTATGTGTAAAACCATAATGTGTGTGAGCCTGTGAGAGTGGCTGTGCAGGGCCAGACTGCTGTTCTGGTATCTGCTAGTGACGACTGGAAAATACTTGAAGAAAATATGTAGAAATAGGATAATTACAGCATCAGTGTCCTCAGTTTATCATTATGGGTTTTACTACTATGTGTATCGGGGGCTTTTGAGTCTGAAGTAATGCTTGTGTGTTTCTACTTAGCAGTTCCTGTTGATCTCCTCTGTCAGTAGAGACGTTTCTCTTGGTCTTTGGGACACCCTGGGTCAGTAAGCGTAGAGTATTACAATGTGATATAGTATTTAATATGCTAGGGTGTGAAACCATGGGGAAACTCAGCTTGGTCCAGTTGAGGAATTCCCTTGTTTATTCCCATCAAATCAGAACTGAGCTCCATTTACTGTGTGGCAGGGGGACTGGAGCTAGATAATCTTAAGGTCCTTCCCAACCCTAACTATTTTATGATTTTATATTGCAAATGCTCAAGTGAACTTCATATCCTACTACTGTCTAAAGTGTTTTCAGTGCTGTGGTCCTACACAATCTCCAATTTTCTCTTTGGTAGCCGCCTCTTTCTTAAAAATTAAGTTTTCAGAGCAAAAATGAGATTGAGAAAGCAAACCATTGGTGGGCAACAGTTGTGGAACTTTCCCACAATGAACTTCCATAATAAGATGAACATAAATGGTCATTTTAGAAACAAAGGAAACACACCATAGGGTTTGTGGTTTGTGGTTTTTTGTTTTTGTTTTTTTTTTTTTGTTTTGTTTTGTGTGGTTTGTTTTTTTTTTTTTTTTTTTTTTTTTTGATACTGGAGAAAATTGGCATGATCTTTTGGTGCCTGGCTCTAAAGCAGCTTTTCTGGCTGTATGTTGTTGAGGGGCATAGTGATGCCCTGGTGTTGAATGCAGTTTGAACACCTCTAAGGTTTCACAATAACACAGGAGTAGGGTACAGAGTTGTCTTTGCTACTGGAATGTATATTCCCTATATGATTTAAACAATTACAAAATTTATGTTGTAAGAGCTGGTTGTATGACTGTGGAAAGGGACCATACTCCATGTGGAAAAGGAAAGCAAGTTTTCTGCATAATTTTTTAAGGGTTTTGTGTGTCGCTGAGACATGCACTGGTAAATGTGAGCTGACACATTTTTAGCAACCAAATTATAAATGAGTGGAAGACCTGAAAATGTCAGTTTCTTCCTTAGAAGCACTTCAGGATTTTTATTTCCCTTTTCTTTTTTTCCTTTTCTCTCTCATGCATTCTCTTCTTCCCATAGGCAAATGAGCTTCTTTAAATGTTTGTGTTCTGTTTATCATGGAACATAACTTTTGATGCTTACTGGAAGTGTCAGAGGAGATTCAATGTACTAACATTTTTATAAAGAGAATGCGAATGCATGCCTTAAAATAACAGAGTAGTAAATCACTGCTTTAAACTTGTTTTTTTGTGTGTCTTGACAGTGTGTAACCAGTTGTGTGTGTTGTGGTCTTTTTTATGATTAGCTAGCAAATGCTTTAGTCCTAAGGAGTTCAAAAAAAGTGAAATAAACACATGACAATATTTTTTTCAATGCTATTAGGCAAAGAATGGTATGAGATCTGTGCAGTGTCAGCTAGTGTGGCAGGAAAAGTGCTTGTACTGCTGCCCTTACCTTGTCTGCTGTTGGAGAGGGCTCTGGGGTGTCAAGAATCCTGTTGGTTAAGATCAGAGTCTTCTAATTTGTTCAGATTCATTGGGAATTAATGTGGTTTGGGGTTTGTGCTCCCAGAACTACAACATAGTTAACTGTTTTCCTGAAACTGTAAAACAGTTTACACTCGCCCCCATGCATCTGAGTTACTTGATGAACCTGTATACACCTTATCTGATTGCTTTGTAGAGATTTTTCTGGTGGTTTCTTTTTTGGATCATGCCAGTATCAGTTGTTGCTTAATCTTGACCTTCCTATGTACCTGAAACAATGTATGTGGTGTAACCTTGCAGGAGGAGATTATAGGTACAGGGTAGGTAGAGATGTGTGTGTATGTGAACTTGCTGGATCAAAAAACTTTCATTTGTACAGAGGCATAGGTTGTGCAACTAAGGAAACGTCACACTCTTGTCATTGTGCCAGATGTATCTTGTTCTTATAATGTAATTATTATGTAGTTATAAATAAAACATGTATCTGCTCGCTCATGGTTGTGTTAACTTGGTGCGGTGTGTCAGGCCATAGCGCTAATTTTTTTTAATATAACAGCACCCTCCACCCCCAAGAATTAAATGCTGTTCAGTGTTTATAAGCATGTTCAGCCCTGAATGTTTTGGAGCAGTGTAAAATGCTCACTAATGGTAGTATGCTAACTCTGAAAAAAAAAAACTTGTCAGCAAAGGGCAGTGCT
Source organism: Forpus xanthops (assembly GCA_032466535.1). Lineage (NCBI taxonomy): Eukaryota > Metazoa > Chordata > Aves > Psittaciformes > Psittacidae > Forpus > Forpus xanthops. The sequence goes on from JASSUY010036181.1 coordinate 30,272, forward strand.
GAAGCACATACTGAAGTCATATTGAACTTGATGTGTTTAAACACAAATATATGTACTTTTGTAAACCTATGTTTATTACTAGCTGTTCTGAAAAAAGATCTGTGTTTTTGTACTCCTAATGGAGAATAAGTTTTACTTAAAAAAAAAAAAAGGGGGGAAAAATAAAGAACAAGAAAAAATAAAAAGAGTGAAGTTTGGGAGTACTTTACATATAAAAACTGTGTTCTCTTTTGTTTTCATAGCTGATTGCTGTTTACGATGAACAAGAAACTTACCAGATGACTGATGGCACCAATGGCAATTTGGCAGACAGAAATAGCCCTGACTCTTTCGAGACAGAAGTAGCGGCTCAGCTGGCTGCTTTTCAGCCAATTGGTGGTGAGATTGAAGTAACTCCTTCTGCCCTAAAGCTGGGTATGTGTATCTTATATTTTTGTTTAGGTTGGGGGGGATTTGGTTTCATTTGTTTGGGTTTTTTATTTTCTTACCAATATATATTATTTCTTTTTACCAATAATTATTTCTTTTCTGGGTATGTCTATAGTCTGTTTTGTGTATTTTGAAGATTTTAGTTATTTGCAATTTGCAATTCAGTGAAGATAATTGTAATGACAAAAGTTGGGCCTTTGAACAACCGATGCTGAGGACTGCAATAGAGCATGGTCAATTTGCACCTGAGCCTTGTACCTTGCTGTGTGTTATTCCCATCAGTACAGCTGGTGTTTCTATTTCACTCCTTTCTTTGAGGGGATAGGTTGCTGTCAGTCCTTCATTGTATTCTTCCAAGAGCAGAAGAGATGAAACCTATGGAAATTACAAAGTCGTTAAAATAAATCCACAGTTTAGGTGGGGTTTTTTGGGTTGTCTTGGTTTTGGTGTGGTTTTGGTTTGTGTTTTTGTTTTGGTTTTTTTTTTTTTTTTGTTTTTTTTTTTTTTTTTCTTCTTTTTGGGGAAACTGATTCAATGAGTAAACCTGCTGTGTGCAAATACTTTTATTTTCTGAGCTAGTGCCCTGTTTTGGGGTGGGAGGTAGAAGGAAGGAGATTCTGATTTCAGACAGTTCAGCTCTTTGCCTTTGAAGAAATTGCACAGCAGGGTTTGTCTGCCTGTTTGACTTTCAGGTGAGCAAACTGTGATTAGGAGAGGCTTCTGCTTAATTCCCTGTTATATCAGAGGGTACTACATGAAGTGCTGCAACTCTGTTCCCCTCTGTTGTTTCAGTGTACCTAGAAGGCCAGGGGCTCAGAGACTGGTTTCCAGTTAGATAGTCCTGTATGTTGAGCGCAAAGTAGCTTGAAGTATTTTTGTGAATTTAGAGCAGGATCAGCTGTCACCTAGATAGTAGATATAGAAGCTTTTAAAAAAACAGATTGAAGGTGAATCCTCTTACTGTCTGTCTGTAACGCTGAAGTACACTGACAGTATTTAGTAAATGAATAATACTCAGGAGAGGCTTCTCTGAATTCCACCCAAGCTCATTGCCCACTTCACCCTGTATTCTTCAGTGCTGCTGTCAGTCTCCTAATAGCATGCAGTAAAATTTCAATGTGTAAGCAGGTGGAGTAAGAATAGAAATAGTACCTCTACTTGTACTACTCTTGTGTGGCAGCCTGATTATGAGTTCAGAAATTGAATGTTTACTTATATGCTTATTTTAATTACATTTTTAAAGGAAAAGGCTGAAAACAAAAAAACAGTGAGCTAAAATAAACCTTCTAATACAGCTCACAGGATGAAATCTCTGCTGGTTTTTGTGATTGATGTAGGAAAATACAGGAATTCAAGCTGCATGAAAACTTTTATATTCAAAGTCCTGTGTTAATGGATCTCTTATGTTTTCTAGAATGCAGAAAAATCTTTTTAATGACACACAGGAATTTCTCATGCCTAAAAGTCTTGGGGAAAGACTTATTCTTGCCATAACTTGTATGTATTTGAGCTGTGGTTTTGGTGAGCGTGAGGTATGGTAAAATTTGTGGCTGAAGGTTCAGTGATTGAATGGTTTGCCTCTTTATTTATTGCATATTTTTAAATAATACCATGAAAACACATTTTAGTATGCTTCAGAAAGTAGAGATTGTTCTGTATACCGTTCTGAGCTGTATTAAAAGCCCAATAATTTTGAGTGGTTTGCCTAACGTACTATTATATGAAAGTTGAGGGTTGGAGTGAAGAGTATTTCAGCTTCATACAATTTTATGTAAAGCACTTAATGCTGGAGCTCAAGCTACCAGGTAGTTCAGCTTTCATAGTATTTATCGGATCCTTCTACTATAGAGTGTAAAGGAGATGAAATATAACATGAGAAGAGCAGCCAGTTAGGGTTCCATTTAGTTTTCAACGGAAATTAATACGTATTTGAAGTTAAAATGGATGCTCGCTTCTTAAAACAAGAGAATCTAAATATAATGTGTCCGTCTCTGGCTCTTTTTCAGATTGTTTTATTTTGTGATGTAAATGGAAGATTTACATTCTACCTGTTAGTCTTGTAAACTCAGTCTACATTCTGAAATACCAAGTGTAGAGAGTTGTTTCCTCTTTTGTATTATGTATTACAGTTCTTTAGACTTTAGTTTTGCTTGTCTCTTTCATGTATAAGTCCTTGGACCTTCAGTTATGTCCCTAGTTCCACTACAGGCAAATTGAAAAGTGAATCAAGAAATAGAAGGACAGTTTGGTTGCATCAACATCATTGATGCATGAACTACAGTAGTCTGACTCCTTGTCCAGTTACTGAATTGATTCATGTTTTTTAGCAGAAATAAACAGAAATAAAAAGCTGGTTTTATTTTGAGAGCAAGGATGTGATTAAGTATATATGTAGTGAGCAAGTGTTGCTTTCCATGGTAGAGCCCTTCTTCAGGAACAGTCATGTGTGCTAACTTTTTGGAGTATTTTTGCAGAATGGCTTTAGGGATGAACTATGGGGAATCCATTGTTCTATTGTTGTCAGACTGTGGAACAGTTTTGCCTATGTCTGTTGGATATTCCGTATTCTATGAAGCCAGATCCATGGTTTTAGGTAGAAACAGCATCCATTTAGTGGTCTGCTGAAAGAATGCTTAACAGCTTTTTGCTTAATAAGTATGTGAAACTAAACATTGCTGCTCCAGTTCCCTTTCTATTTTTTTATCCATAATTCAAGTGTAGTGCAAAAGAATATCAAGTCTGGCAGGGGTTTGTTAACTTTTGTTAACTACATAGTTTCTTATTTCCAAATATAAAAGAACTTTTAATATAGAAAATCTTGGTGAACATCTTTCAGTTGACAATGAAATAAATACAGATCTGTTGTAAAAAAAAAAAAAAAATTGACAGAAATATGTGCTTGAATAGAGAACATATTTCATGCTGTAATACAAATGGTAATAAAGCAGCTGTTAATATAGCAAGATTTAAAGAAACACAACTATTTAATGTGTTCAGTCAGCTGTCTGAAACAGTGAAGAAATGATCTACTGATTTTAGTATTTCTGTGGGTAAGCAGAGAACATTGGGACATTGTTGCTGAACTGGCAGCTGAGAGATCTTGTCTAGTGAGACTGTTACTTGTGAGCAGAACTTGCCAGAGTACACTGATGATGTGAACATTACAGCAATTATCAAAGAATGATACAGACAACTGAATGCCTAAATAGGTGAGGACATTTGAAAAATTGGATGGAGGTAAGCTCCAACATCTCTAAACCCAGAATCTGTCATAAATTCTTTATTGCCTTTTTTTTTGCTTGCTCCTTAGGTATAAAACTGTGGATAGACAAAACCTCACAACAGATACTGAACTTGCAGTATGTTGAGTACATTTTAGCTCTATGACTTTAGCCATGGGGAATCTAAGGCAACAAATGACTCAGTAAAAGAATTCATTTCAAAATTCTGTGTTAGAGATGGTCCTCTGACTGTTTGACTCCTCTGCTCTTCTCCTGCCTGGCATGAAGGCACTTGTATATTAAGCATCACTTTTGAACTTGTATACCCTTAGAAGACTAAATTATAGTATAACAGTCTCACCAGACAAGATCTTGATGCTCTCTGGGAGGAAACATCATCTCTAGCAGTATTTCATGTCTGTGTTGTTCTTTCATCTCCTTTGGTCTGAGCTTACATAATCAGACACAATTATTTTGAATGGATAATTGAAAGTTAGCTTGCAGTACTGTTTCTTTAAAAATGATGTATCAAAATCATTTAAGAAGCACATTTCCTTTATTCTGCACAGATGGTCGGTTTTGCTTTCTACAAATACTGCTTAGATGAATACTTTTTGCCCAGTCACTGTTGTTGATCATTGATCTTTGTAACAGCAAAATGTATTATGTTGGATTTTTGGCAAATTGTATGCAAGTCTATTCATTGATATAACTACTAGTAGACTAACGAGTGCTTGGGATGATGAAACATTTGGAGATGCTTGTATGTAGGTGTTAATTACTGGGTTAACTAGCACTGGTTTTTGTTAGCATTGGGTTTGGATGTATGTTTTGTTTGGTTTTTTTTTTTTGCATGTACCATGTTTTAATATTTCTCTTTGACCAGAGATTGTAGCTGAGAAAGCTTTGCAGAGGAGGGACTTACCTTTGCAGACCTTGTTGACTGATTGCCTTTATTCCCTGTTCCAAACTGCTATTTTATTGTTGATATATGGTTAAAAAGTCATTCTCTCATCTTAAAGATAGCTTTTCTGGAGTAGTGGATGACATTCTTATGCAGTGTGTTGAGATCTTTAGAGAGCCCTTGATGGATGGGGTTATGTATATTAGCGGTACTAACAGAATGTGTAAATAGCTCTGTCTGAGGTTCTCTAGTAGTTTGAGGTTTTTGAATACATACATGTTTATTGTTAGAATTATTAAATATGAACTAGCAATGTAGAGTGTCAAAACATACCTTTATGGTAGCAGCTAATAGGCTATGTGTAAATTGATGTGACTTTTGTTATGATTCTGTGATTCCTAAAATATTTTCGTAATGTTTTTTTGTTGATATTTACCGACTCTTGAGTAGAGATTTTTAATCAATCTTTCCTGAAGAAATGGTTACCCCTCAGAAATCTTCTGTGCTTGAAAGTGATGTGTCCATGATATTTTAAGCAGTGACCTGTCTCTAAGTAATGCTTTGTGAGATCATTAGTTCCAACTGCAAACCTCAACATAGTCACTTCAGAAATGTTTGGTTTTGTTTTCTGTTAAAGCACTAGTGTGTCATTATAACATTTCAAGTGTGCAGCGTGCCAGTAGAGGCACTTTGATTTGAGTAGGAGAGTTTTCAAATTCCTTGAAGGCTTTTCAATTAAAGTAGCTGAACTCTCTGGAGTTTTTCATGTTTGTAGTTCTGTTGGCCCTTATAAGAAGCCATCTTGTAATTTTCTGTGCATCCATGTGCGGGGGATATGGAACAACGCAACAACGATCAATGTGATCAAACGCTGAACCGTTTATTGTGCACAAGCGTGCCTTATATAGGGAAGTCTCAGGACACCAGAGAACACTGGAAAGTACAAGAAAATACT